>JAJOOS010005517.1:0-22777 GCA_029582725.1 Solanum chiquidenum
AATATTATTATATCATAGAGAGCAACATCTATTTTTATTGTGAGAGACGTGTAATTCTATGGGCGTAATCAAATGAGGTAACATTGTCCCAAGTTAACGTTTCACCTACTTGGTTAAATTCGCATGTCGTGTTCAAATAAGGAGCCAACCACGTAAATTACATTTTCATCTTAAATTCTTAATTAAAATAGCAATATCATTAGTAGAAAACCATAATGCTTAATAAGAATTAACCAATTAAAGAAAATGGTAGATACGTAGTGGGTATTATGTTAGGAATGTACAACGATAGTTTACCAGTAATTTCTCATAAAATAGTTCTCTTTTTAGTGAGTAATAATAATAATAATATATTAGTAGTAGTAGTACAATTTAGTTATATTTATTAAGTCGGAAGCTATTCTTTATAGAGTTTTTCTTGAACAAACCCCAACTACTCTCTTCTCTTTCTCTCTCTATCATTTTTTCTACATGGAACCAATGTGAAATTGAGAGAGAGTCTGGAGGCAAAGCGTTGAAATCGTGTTCAGAGATCGGTTGAGAGGTGTTTGTTTTAACAACATTCCAGAACGAACCGTGTGATCTAAGCTCTTTTCTATTCTTCTTTTCTCTTGTTAAATTTAAGCTTTAAATTAAAGAAATATAGTTTGCATTGCAAGAAATAAGGGAGATTTTGGTGTTACTTACTTGTCGATCTTTCCAGAAGAAAGAAAATGCAGTTGAAATCATTTCTGAGGTCATCATCATTGGGCAGCTGCAGCTCAAAACGATCCAGTTATAGTAGGAATTTTGACTTACCGGAGGATATAGCGGTGCCGGCGGAGACGTTGGATACCGGCGGGGAGTATGTCGGAGGAGCAATGTTACCGATTTTTCTCAATGATTTGAGGAGAAACAACGATAATGATTTAGTGGAAGTTACGCTTGAATTGGATGATAATTCAATTGTTTTGTGTAGCGTAGCACCAACACCATCACACATTAATGATGAAGGTAGTGAAGAAGGAGAAGAGGAAGCACCGCCCAACGGATTTCTGGCTCGTAGTGCATCGGCGGCCTCCAAACTCCGCCGGAAATTCTCGTGGATCCGATCGCCGTCGGTGATTTCAGCGGCAGCATCGGAAGTCTCCGATGATAATTTTCAACTTCACCATACAACAAACACCTTATCTGCACGAGAGGAGATGAAATCGAAATTGAAACTAGTAAGGAGTAAATCAACGGCTCAGCGTGCGCTTGGTGGATTGAGATTTATAAGCAAAACAACTGTCGAATCTGACACAAATGTGCTATGGAAAAAAGTGGAGGTGCGGTTTCATGCTTTGGCGAAAGACGGATTACTTGCTAGAGAAGATTTTGGTGAATGCATTGGTACATTCAAAGTTCTCAATTCATGTAAACCATATGAATGTCATCTGCTATTTTTTACTAAAATCATGCATGAAATTAGTTTTAACTGAGATGCAATAATAGTAGTATATTTTATATACTGAACGGTGCATGTGCAGGAATGGTGGATTCGAAGGAATTTGCAGTTGGGGTTTTCGATGCGTTGATACGGCGGCGGCGTCAAAAAGCGGCAAAGATAACCAAAATTGAGCTTCATGATTTTTGGTTACAGATTTCTGACCAAAGTTTTGATGCTAGGCTTCAGATTTTCTTTGACATGTGGGTTCTCTTTCCTTTTTGTCCACTTTGTTCGAAAGCATGCGTTATTATTAATCTCAATTCTCAACACAACTCTTTTTTGTCCTATATTTGAAATAAGAATTAAATTAAGTATAAACTATAACACGATAAAGACAAATCAGTGTGCTTAAACTATTATACCATGTTAATCAGTTATGATTGGTCCACTTCTTTGTTTTACGTAAAATAAATTCATTATGGTATTTATCTACTGATTTTGGAGGGGGCTAAACTTGATTTTGGACTCGCTTGCTTTTATAGATAACACATCAAATTCAATATTTTTTTTATTTTGAAGTTCATTGAGGATTGAATACTATTGAAAAACATAAAACTCATACTACTCGATATAATTTGTTAGTATTTCATATATACTCGTCTTAATATTTTACATATTATATTACATGTAGGGCGGATAGCAACGGAGATGGAAAAATCACGAGAGATGAAGTTCAAGAGGTAAGATTATCATGGGTTAACTACTGAACAATAAAACTGAAATAAGGTTAGAATTTAAAGTCAAACCATATTCTATTTGTGCAAAATCCATGAAGGGCATCTTCAATAATTCGAAAAAAGCATTAGTTTCGTGTTTAGTGATTAATAATACTACTTTATAGTATTGTGGAATAGAATAAAATACGTTAATGGCGGAGGAATATTTATTAAATACTAGTTTTCCCTCAAAGATTTATTTGTTATGGTATATATTCCCTTTATATTTTGTTCTTCCAACAGCTAATCATGCTGAGTGCTTCGGCAAATAAGTTGTCCAAGTTGAAGGAACGTGCAGCCGAGTATGCTTCTTTAATTATGGAGGAATTAGACCCTGAATGTCTTGGTTACATTGAGGTAACATTATCTTCTAACTTATTTTAACAAGTCAGTTACCATTTTTATCTTTAAATTTATCATCTTGTTTACGTGACATTATATTATAAATATCTTACACAGCAATTTATTTATAAAATAAAAATTATCTGATTATTTACAACCAAATTACCAAACCTAGATTTGATCAATTATACGTTTCTGTTAGTAGCTGTCTTGTCTATACCACGACTTGTACATACATATCCGGACCCACAAACTTCTTCTTTTCTTTTATTTTATTCTGAATAAGTGTTTAGCACGAACTTCTTTTAGTCGACCACGTCTAAGTCAAAACATAGGGAATATTTGGACTTTGGGGACCACAAAAACGTTGTTGCAGAAAAAAAATATGAATTTAACACTAAATATTATCTCAAAAATATTTACCAAAGTAGACAATCATTCCTAAAAGGACATGTAATTATATTTTATACATTTAAAAAAACCGCAAACTTCTAATATTTATCAAAAGTCATTTCAATCTGAAAATTGGTGTCCGCTAAGAGTACTTTAATTGGTTTGGCAAAACGACTTGATATATTCTCTTTTCCTTTACAGTTATGGCAGTTGGAAACGCTTCTTCTGCAAAGGGACAATTACATGACCTACAGCAGACCCTTAAGCACAACAAGTGTTGGATGGGGTCAAAATTTAGGAACTCTTAATAAGACCAAGAACCTAGTAAAGAGAGCAAGCTATGCATTCAAATGCCTTGTATTAGATAACTGGCAAAGGGGGTGGATTCTTTTACTATGGGTTATGATTATGGCTGGACTTTTCACCTGGAAATTCTTGCAGTATAGACGAAGAGCAGCATTTCAAGTTATGGGTTACTGCTTGGCAACTGCTAAAGGAGCAGCAGAGACTCTCAAGCTCAACATGGCACTTATTCTTCTACCAGTTTGTCGAAACATTTTAACTTGGCTACGGTCTACTAGGGCCAAGCTCCTTGTTCCTTTTGATGATAATATCAATTTTCACAAGGTAAACTACACCCGAACAGAGTATATTGTTCACCCTCCGAGAATTTTCTTAACAATGTTGTTTCAACTGCAGATTATTGCATATGCTATTGGAGTTGGAATCTTGCTTCACGCAGTGAACCATTTAGCGTGTGATTTTCCTCGTCTGATTAACTCATCTCCTGAAAAATTTGCACTGATAGCTTCTGATTTTGACAACGTGAAGCCCACCTTCAAAAGCCTGTTGACTGGTATTGAAGGCGTCACTGGCATTGCTATGGTGATTTTGATGGCAATTGTCTTCACACTAGCAACAAGCAGCTTCAGGAGAAATGTATTGAAGCTACCACCTCCTTTCAGTCGATTAACAGGCTTCAATGCATTTTGGTACTCTCATCACCTTCTAGCAGTGGTCTATGTACTACTACTGGTACATGGAACATTTGTATTCTTGGTTCACCAATGGTGGCAGAAAACAGTAAGGGCATAGATAGAACACCAAATTGCTTTATATAAACTAAACATGGGGTATGCTGACAATTTATTTCCCATATTGCAGACATGGATGTACATCTCCATGCCATTGCTCCTCTATGTAGCAGAGAGGAGTTTGAGAACATGTCGATCAGAACACTACGCAGCAAAAATTTTGAAGGTGACTTGCTTTATCAATCTACTTTTCCATTTATAGAGAAATTAGACTCCTTTTCCGCATACCAATAAGCTGCAATCAACACCTGCTTCTAGGCTCCCTCTACACCCCTCAATAATTCAACACGCACTGAGGTTCACACATATAGACAGCTGAAACCATCCAAACACCACCACAAAACCATATATTCAATCAGCTACTTCCCTAAGCAGAAGAGTTTCTCTTATTTCATCACATATGTCCAATGTGTAACATCGTAAACATGACCATCGAGCACCAACATAAATCAATCAAATGCTCGCACTCCATCCACCAGCACCCCACCAATTTTTAGAACCTTCCAATATGGAAGTAAGTCAAGTGTGAAAATTTACCATAAGCAAACTCAAAGTCAAGAGATAGAGGGGAAAAAAGGGTAGCTTGAGGCACTAAGCTCCCGCTATGCCAGGGTCCGGGGAAGTGCCGGACCACAAGGGTCTATTGTACGTATCCTTACCCTGCATTTCTGCAAGAAGCTGTTTCCACAGCTCGAATTTGTGAACTCTTGGTCACACGTAGGCAACTTTACTAGTTATGCCAAGGCTACCCTTAACATAAATAAAGTCAATGACTTATGGTAGTCTTTTCTCTAAGTATTTAATTGCATTCCCTACATTCCTAGAGATGATATAAGCATCTGGTTCCTACAGCCTCCACCCCCAAGACAGTAGTAAAGAAACAAATAAAACATACTGAGATAAACATGGTAGCAGGGAGAGAAGGAAAGGAACAAAACAGGAAACCAATGAAGATGGTTTTTCTTTGATCCTTACAGGTTTCTGTACTTCCAGGAGATGTATTTAGCCTTACCATGTCAAAGCCTAATAGTTTCAAATACAAGAGTGGGCAATACATATTCCTGCAGTGCCCAACAATCTCCTCATTTGAATGGTAAGTGCAGTGTTTCTGCATTTAAGTCAATCATGCCTCGACCAACAGATATTTAACATATATCTTGATGCTTCTCCAGGCATCCATTTTCTATAACATCAGCACCAGGAGATGACTACCTCAGTGTTCACATTCGCATGGTAGGTGATTGGACCAATGAACTTAAGCGGGTATTCACTGAGGATGATAGTTCAGCATGTGAAATAGGTCGGGCTAAGTTTAGAGAACGTGGGAATGTTGATCAAAGAGGGTAACTTCCTTTGTGTGATTTTTAAACAGTCAAAACATATCAAGATTTCCTTATTAAGAAGTCTCAAGGGCTTGTAATGACGCAGTTTACCTCGATTGCTTGTTGATGGACCATATGGTGCCCCAGCACAGGACTATCAAAATTATGATGTATTGCTCCTCGTGGGACTAGGTATTGGAGCTACGCCTTTTATAAGTATCCTAAAAGATCTATTGAACAATTCAAGATCAGAAGAACTGGTACAAATCTTACTTCAAGTTAATTTGGAACTAACCAGGTAGAATGTTAAAAGCCCCAACTTACAGTCTCTTTGCCTGTGATTCTACCTTAGGATTCGACTACCGAAACCAGCGCTTCGGATGACAGCTGGACAAGTCTTGCCTCTTCAAGCATGGCATCAACTGGAAAAAAGAAATCACTAAGGACAAAAAGTGCACATTTTTATTGGGTTACCAGAGAACCAGGATCCTTTGAGTGGTTTAAAGGGGTGATGAATGAAGTGGCCGAGATGGATCACAAAGTAATGTACAGAAATTTGTTACAGGATATTTTTAAGTGCCCACCCCTCCCCACCCTTTATCATCTTATCAAGTATTCTGCTACTATTTATTAGTAACTGACTCAGCTATACCTTTCCTGATGATTTAAATGAAACAGGGTCTGATAGAGATGCACAATTATCTTACAAGTGTTTATGAAGAGGGTGATGCCAGGTCAACTCTCATCACCATGGTCCAGGCGCTCAACCATGCAAAACACGGTGTTGACATCCTGTCCGGCACTCAGGTATAATCCATCAATACTCTCAACCAAGCCTTCTTGAAGAGAAATGGAAAAGAAATATAATGAAGTAAGGAATTTTAGCTTAGCTCAATGAGCGCCATGTTCTATCTAGAAAAAAACTTTATTATTCGAAAGCTACTTAATTTCATGAAAAGTTTTCAACCACAACAAGGATGAGAGAGAAGCAAACTAGAGGTGAACTATACTCCACCCCCAGTACTAATTAAACTAATTCTACTACAGGTAAGGACACATTTCGCAAGGCCCGACTGGAAGGAAGTATTCAACAAAATTGCTTCAAAACATCCATATTCCACAGTAGGTAAAAATTCCTACAACCTAAACTTTAATAAACTGTAAGCACATGTGGTTCTAAGAAGTGTTGTGTCATACCTATTTGTAACCTCTCACTTCTACAATATGTCCAAACCTCCTGCCAGCGGAAATTATCACATAATAGAGGCGAAGGAAGAAATTAAATATGTATAATCAAACACATGAAACATGAAGCAGAACATAATGATGCAGTAACATTACCAATTATAAGAATTGGCATGCTTTTTGACTAGATGAAGATAGAAAATATAGCTCTAAAATACGTTTGCATGATGAAGTAGTACGGCTTTATAAATCTTAATTTATCTTTCGAAGGAACCTAAAGAGTGTAACAAATGAGATGAAAATGTGTTCTTTAAACTTCAGAAAGGAAAAAAAAAAACTCAAACTTCATGACAATGACCATTTAAAAGGAAGAAGCCTCCAACAGGGCACTTCCCTGATAATATTTTTCATTTCAACAGAAGAGGGGAGGGAAAAAAGAACTAAAAGGAAGAAGACATTTAATAGATTGGTTAACAACACAGTTCTATGTGATTCACAGGAGTCTTCTACTGCGGGTTGCCTGCCTTGGCAAAGGAATTGAAGAAGCTATCACAAGAATTGACTTACAAGACATCCACACGATTTGAGTTTCACAAAGAGTACTTTTGAAATAGCAAATTTAGCAAATAAGCGACACGGTATTCTTTATTTTTCTTTTCATTTTTTGTAATTGTCCATATGATTAAGAGGAATGAATGTACCACTACACACTGATCCAGAGAAATGTAAATGCATATATTATACGAGTTACAATAGAGAAAGAAGTCAAAATAGTGAGTTCTATCTATAGGAGAATGTAATTATTTGTCCTTTGGGGATCTCCACAAAAAGATTTTTCTACTGACACAAGAAAGCAATCATGTTTGTCGTTACAGTGTCAAATACATACAGCCAATATTATTACTATGCACCTATGTGTAGGCCGTAGGGTGTGAAGAATGGTATATGACATCCTCAGTGCATTTGTGAATACCACTAAGCTGCAAGTGTGAGAATGAAGAGGAGAATTAAAGAAAATGAGGCAAGAGAATGAAGTAATAAGGAAAAGAAAGCGAAGGTGGTATGATGTTGCTTGATGAGCACCAAGTAAATGACAAATCAAGCTATTACAAGGCAATTATACCTATCAAGTTTCCTGAACAGTGATTGAAAAGATTATTTTCGTACTCCAAGATAAATAAACTGTCTCGTGTATTTGTTTCTATCTTTTTCTTTATGTTGTCAAAAAAGGTCCAATGATATATCAGATATTACATATGGAAGAGGGCTGTCAATAAAGAATACTGAAGAAAGTCGATAAATTCTTTTTGTATCAAACACTGGGAAACAATGAAATAAATACGATTCAGTGCTTATGCAGAAAAAACCCATAAAAGACTTTTGTATATCATGGCCAGGAAAAGTACAATGTGATACGATACCTACATGGAAAATGAAATTACAATCAGAAACTGGAAGTATCCAAAACTTGTTAGTCCTTCAATCCCTTGAGAAATTTGGAAGCCCATCGGCGTACACGACGCTTCAGTGTATAACCGACAAATATTCCAGCAACAAAACAAATGGCACAGAGCTTTGAGCAAGTCCACAGTGATACTGCTTGTCTACAATAGAAGATGTACAGCTTTACCATGAGAGTGTCAATAATTTCCATTAGTCACATTTCAACAAGGATACTATACTAACAAAAGCTATGATGTACTTAGCTTGGGTTTCAAATAAAATAGATTTAAAAGTTCAGCACCAAAAATGTGGAGCTGACCTTCAGTAGTGGTAGCTGGTGATAATACTAGATGAAAATGCACAGATCCTCAATCTCGGTTTCTAGTCTAGGTACATCTTTCTACCATATAAAGACATGTACTTATTAATTAAAGTCCTTATGTCAAGCTACCTCATTACCGGTCTGATAAAAACTATTATATCTATTCGGATACTCATTTGGCCCCTTTCTCTCATACATATCACGGATACTACGATTATCAAGTAACTCAAAAACTTACATTTCTTTTTCTGCAACAATACTAAGATCTATGATTAACAATACAAAAATCTAGAGCCAGGTTCTTGGTGTTCTTCGACCTACTTCTGCACCGTTTTAAGTTCAGATATCTTAGACCACACCTAGCAAAACTTGGAAGGTTTCTATTGAGTTCATCCCCCAAAAAAAGTAAGGTAACCAAACTACAAGCTCCTAATCTTGAATGACATTACAATTCACAACATACCATAATTATTCCCCAAAAGCCACAATCGTAATGGATCAAATTGAGTTGAAAAAGGAAAAGGGTCATGTGTAACACCTAGTAATTACACTGTTATGATCGGCAAAGGTCAAATTATTGTAAAAATTAAGTAAAATAAACGCAGGTAAAGAGCAAACTGGGAAAGTAAAGGGGAAAATAACCTGGAAGATCGAGTAAGCAAAAGCTGTGTTTGATCAGCCGACGAAACAGAAGCAGAAGATTTAATGGGTGCTTTTTCAAGAGCAGAAGAAATGGAACTGAAACTGCCATTTGGATCAGCCTGAGACATGGCACTACGAAAAGCCTTCTGTATTCCCTCCATACTGGAAATTGGCTACCGATTAGGGTTTTACGAATTTTGACTGTTATAGTCCCTCCTTTTCTTCTTCTTTTTCGAGGTTTTACATGTCCTTCCCCTTTTTATGTACTGCACCTAGGCTATTCAGGTTACAGTTAAAAAATCAAATTTAATGGCAATTTAAATTAAATTGATTTAAAAAGTTAATATTTTGTTTGATTTGGATAAGTTTTGATTTTAAATTTTAAATATTAAAATACTATTTGATTTGGGTTTTAAATTTATTAAAAAAATCACAAAATCATCAA
The DNA here is from genome assembly GCA_029582725.1 of Solanum chiquidenum. Classification (NCBI taxonomy): domain Eukaryota; kingdom Viridiplantae; phylum Streptophyta; class Magnoliopsida; order Solanales; family Solanaceae; genus Solanum; species Solanum chiquidenum. The sequence continues at coordinate 9,373 of JAJOOS010005517.1, forward strand.
ATCGAATCGAGAAAATATACATATATATATATATAAATTTTTGAGAAATTTCGTAAATAGTCACTAAAAATAATTTAATTAGGCTACATAGTTATAGTTTGCTAATTACGATTCGGAGCTACATATTAGAGGGAGGAGAGAGGCGTGCCAGATTGGGAAAGGGAGGAGAGAGGCGAGCTAGATTGGGAGAGGGAGGAGAGAGGCGAGCGAGAGAGTGGGGAGAGGTAAATTGTTTTTGTATATCTGGCACAAGATTGAAAGAGGGAGGCGAGAGGCGAGCGAGGAAGGTCAGAGAGTGGAAAGATGCGAATAGTATTTGTATACTTGTCATATTATTATATATGTATAATTTATATTTGTATATTTACAAGAGAGGAGAGAGGCGTGAGAGGAAGAGCGGAGAGAGGCACACGTAATTATAACTAAAAAGAGGTTGTGAGTGGTAATTAATTCAAACTATTGTTATGTTAGCTAATTAACTAGTATATGTTTGCCTATCTGAGTAATTTGTCCAAAATTTTATCATTATTTATATATCATTCATAAATAAAATATAAATATTTCGTTAAATTATAAGGGAAAATGCATAAGTACCCCCCTTCCCAGCATATGCCCGAAATCTCAGAGACACACCTAAACTATATTGAGGTCCTATTACCCACCCCCCTCCTCGAACTTATTTTATAAATAATTTTCTACCCTTTTTCGGCCTACGTGGATGAGTCTGTGACTTCACTTAAGTTAGGCGCGTGGGTGCCATTTTTAGACAACACTGACCAATAAAAATTGGTCACGTATTAAAATAAAGTTGAAAAAAGAAACCTCATCAACTCATATGTCTTCTTGTTTATCAGAGTGTTCTTCATCTTTTGAAAAAACAAACCTCCATAAACCCTAAAAAATAAGCATGAAGTTACATTTCGCTTAAAGATCGAAATCTATATTTAACATATCAAACCCCTACGAAATCTAAGTATAACAGTAACAAAAAAAAACAAAAAAAAATCAAGAAAAACTAACATTTGAACTCAACCACGATTCTTGATGACTTAGAAGAATGAAATCGACCCACAGATGCACGACTGAAATCGATCCACTCATGCACGACTGAAATCAAACACTAAGTACCAAAATCTAACATAGAAAATCGATTATGAGTCTAAAAATTGAATTTTTGAAGATAATTGTTCTTTCTCTTGTTCCTTTTCGTAAAGTTAAAATTCAAAAAGGAAGATGAAATTTTGGGAAGTGTAAAAGCTACTTTTTGAACTAATAGCTTGTCTTTTTAGAAAGTTAAAAAAGTGGGGCCAGTGCGTGTTGAACAATACTTTCAAGTTATCTGGTTGATAGTGCTGATGAGTCCACAAATTGGACTCATTTAGGGCTTTGTTTTGATAGAATTAGTGTCCTCAAATGCATATTTTGTCTCAATATCTGATGAAAATCCTTAAGTTTCAGGTATTTGGAGTTTGAGGAAAGCATGGACAAGATTTAGCAAAAAGGAACAAAGGCAGCTGAAAGAATGAAGAAATGAAGATCTGAGAATCGCCGAACCCATTCGGCGAATCGCCAAAAGAGTCTTATTCTCGCCTTTTGCTCCAGTGTGCTGAGCCCTGAAAGAAAGGATCAAATCGGCGGTAAAAAGGAGCAGTCGGCGTGTCACCGAGCAGTTCCGCGAAGCAGTACTATATCGTACAATGATCCAAAACACGACGATGCTGAAGGATAGAGCAAGACGGCGATGAAACCTACCAAAGGGTGGATCACCGAGTTGATCGGCGATCCCGACTAACTTCGCCGAGTGATATTCCGCAGCACATTTTCTGAAAGCTATAAATACTAGTTCAGTTTTTATTTTTGGTGTGAATTTTTAATTATATTAAGTTTAGAACAGAATTTTGGGAGACATTATTCTCTCTAAGTTTGGATAGGGTTTTGAAGAACTTGAAGATTCAAAGGGTTTCAACTCCAAGATTTTGGGCTTGGGTCTTGTGGATTCTTCACTTTTGACTTGTCTTAAGACTTAATCTTGCATACCCATTGATGGAAACTGAGATTGGTATACATTTTTACCTCTTTTGCATGTGTAGCTAAAACCCCAATTCTTGGGGTGTGATTTTGTGAATATGGGTTAGATTATCTATTGGGTCTTACTTGTTGATGGTTTATTTGTTGAGTAAATGTGATTTCGTTTAGTAGTTGTGGTGGAACTTAATGAAATTGTAGTTGCAAATACGATTTCACCTTTGTGTTTTCGGCTTGCTCGAGAGAGAGGTCGTAAAACTAAGACTACTAAATTGATGGCCGGTGGGAGTGGGTCGACATGAGGTTCAGCTCGAGAGAGTGAACCCTAGTCCTTCTCCCACACACTCAACTCGAGAGAGTGAGTGGGCTAAGGCGGAGGTTGTTCTTCATGCGGCAAATGGGTGTCCGAGAGGAACCCATTTGATTCGTGGTAAGTTGCTCGAGAGAGAATTTACCCCCACTATAGTCTATCCTAGTCACAAATATGCAACAGATTTACTATCGAAAGCATGTACCTAATAGTCTAGTCTAACCTGTATTCCTATCACATCCCAAGAATCTCATCTCCATTTTCGTATCTCTCTTTATTTTTGTTGATTTACTCTTTACTTGTTTACAAACCCCCCATTGATAATTGACACTCGTGTCAAACCCTTTAATTTGCCATGTCTTCATTCGATAAAGTCTTTAGCTACGGTTAGCTTTAGCACTTTCGCGCTTAATCACTAATTTTCAGAAACCACTCCCTTGGGACTCGACCACAACCCTTGGTTGGGTTACTTTACTATTGCACGATCGTAGACACTTACATTGGAAGTTGTGTCTTGATTACGCAAATATCAAAATGGCGCCGCTGCCGGGGAGTGGTGTTATGTGAATTTTTTTTTGTTAAGACGAATTTTGCTTTTGATAGTCGTAGTTTCTAAACTTTATTTTTAGTTTTGTTTTGCTTTGAAGTTGTTGATATAGGCAGATACCCTGAGCATGGCTAGTAGAAATGGTAGCAACTCGGCTGAGACAAGTCAAGAAGGACTTCAAGTTAATCACACTGGTAACTCAGCTAAACGAGTTAGCCACCAAAATATCAGAGGTGGAAAACCAGTGCAAGAGCCAAGGGAGGTACATACCCCCTCATGAGTGGAAGCAGTCTAGAGATAGGGAGAACAATCGTGTCGAGGACACACTCCAAATCATTCTCCAAAAGATCACCGACAAGATCGAATGTTGGAAGAGATGAATGAGAATATTGAAGTGTTGAATCAAATGATTGTCTCCCATTCTAGATCAATCCAACTGATCAGGACACTCATAAGTTATGTAGTACCTCCTCTTCACTCAAATGAACTATTGGGGTTACCTAGTAACACTAGGATTAACCCCACCAATAGAGATTGAGTAAGGACTCGCGTCGTGTCACAACATTAACTAAGGCGCTTCTTGGGAGGCAACCCAAGGTTTTAAATGTTGTAGTTTGCTTTTATAAATAATGGTGTGTTAGTGGTGCAGGTTTAAATGCTGAAAATGTTTGGAAGATGCATATTGGCGAGCAAAATGGTTAGATGGTGAATCGCTGAAATGGTCGGCGAGCCCGATGAAGACCGTCGTTTGGACTCTCACTTTGATTAAAGGTCTTGTAAAACTCGGCGAGGCAAGTGACCACTCGGCGAGTGCGACTAGTGTCGCCAAATGGCAGCGAACTGGACGGTTTATAATGGCCAAAAGTCTCAGAATTTGAAATCCTTCACTTTCCCTCGCTTTTAATCTTCACACATTCACACCAAGGTAGTATTTTCAATATTTCTATATTCCATTAGTATTTTAGTTGTTGATTGGTGCTCGGAACTAGGATTTCTTTGCCACCTAGCTTTTCAATCGCGTTTTAATCAACATTTGAGGTTGGTTTTCGAATCTCGAGTTTACATTCGAAAATTTTGTACTCATTTTCAATGATTGTATCGTATTGTTGTGTGATGGGCCTCTCTGATAGAACTAGAATGCGTAAATGCCTATTTCAATTTGCAAATCTTTCCCTTATTGTTTTGATCGTCAAATGCCCGTAATTTTTGTGCTTTTAAATAAATGAATTTGCATTGAGTTGTGCTTGTGTGTCATTTAGATTGATTGGGTGAAGTTTGAGTAACCCATATTTGTGCTAAATGACGAAAATTGCTCAATGATAGAGTGGGTGACAATATTCTTAAGAGTAAATATCGTCAAACGGCTAAATTTGGCAAAACCGGGAAAATTTTGAGTATCCCGGAGTGATGGGTAGTACGGATCTTGTTTGAATTTCATTAGTGCATGCTTTGATTTTATTATCGGGGGTTGCGGGGTTGAATTCGACAAAGTGGATTAAAAGTGGGCATGTTGAGCCGTTCAGCGAGTTGGGTCGAGCTCGCCGAACCACTCGACGGTTCGCCTATAGACTCCATCTCATTTTTAAATTCATGTTGTATGTGTTGTTTGAGTCTGTACCTTTTGGCGAGAAGCCTCTGGTCGCTGAAAACACTAGGCGACTTACCGAAAGTTCTCTTGATCGCACTTTGTATGCTCCCCTGAACCTCTGTTGCACTGTAACTTTCGGCGGACAAACCCATGATCACCGAAAGTAGTCGACGATTCGCCGAAAGGGCCTTTCCATCGCCAACTTGCTTTAATTTTGACGCCAATCCCTTCGGCGAGCCCGACTTAGCTCGCCAAAGATGTTCGGCGATTCACCGAATGGATCGGATTTGGTGAGCCTGTCTGCAATAGATTTTCTGTGTTTATGTGTGAATTTTCTCCTAATTTGTCCCGATCTCTTGTAGACATGGTACGCACAAATCTAACCACGCAACCTCAGAAGAAAGCACAAGGAATAACCATAAACGAAGTTGGGTCAAATCCTCCAAAGAAGAGAGGAGAAGAACTCCCACCGAGAGATAAAGGCAAAAGGAAGAAGAGTATAGCTAGAAAAGGAGTAGCTATTGAAACCCAGGCTAATTTTCCAGAACCGGAAAATGAGCAGCCTCTGATAAACCGAAGGGATGCACTCCGGGCCAGATCTCAGTCCACATCCACCAATATTACCTCAGCTACTACTCCTCCAGCAACAGACTCCGTGCCAGCGCAGACACCTCCAGTGGCCCCTACACTTCCTATCGTTTCTTCTCCTAGACTACTGAACAGACTGAAAGGTAAGGAGGTACGGACCATCCTATAGGAAAAGCTATTATCTACGGAGGGCCTTGAAGTCAAGCATCCCGATGTGATTGACACCCTCCGATACCATGAGTTTGAGAAGTTCACAAGTCTTCGAGACCCTTACATTCCTTCTTGGGTTACAGAATTTTACACAACTTATAGGGAGTTGGTTCCTAAGAACAACAAGAAGGCAAACGAGTTTAGATCGGTAAAGTCGGTCATGGTCAAAGGCAACGAAGTTGAGTGCCACATCGAGTATATTAACAATATATTGGGTAGATCGCTTCACTCTGACACCACCCCGAGGTGGATAAATGCAGTACCAGAATAAGTCCATTTTGCGTCATCTAAGGCAGCTTGCCTTGGCTTTATCATGTCCAGGAGGCGCATCGATCTGGGGCTGTTGATTTCACAAGAGATGGTCATGAGGGAAAAGCAGAAGCTAACTTCTCTGCCTTTCCCAGTCTTGATCACAGAGTTGTGCCAACGTGCTGGAGTACCTCGGAACACTACGAGAGATATTGAGGTTACCCCATCTTCCTCCACTGGCATCCGACGTATTGAGGTCAAGTTCACACGAGAGGAGGTTGACAGGAGGAGAGCAGCTCAGGCAGATATTTCTCCGGAAGTTGATATTGACTCGTTACCAGCAGAGGCACATTTGCCTACTCCGGCCTCTGAGCCTTCAGGTACATCCGCACCTTCCTCTTCTTTACAGGTCCCATGTGCTTCTTCTTCCTCCCAGCCTGTCAGGATTACTCAGGCCATGATCCTGAAAATGGGACAGTTGGCCTATTCAGCGAATGTGAGAGCAACTCGATTGGAGAGATCCATTCCAGGGATGATCGATAGTGCTATCTTGGCTGCACTGACCCTCCTTAGGGCCTCTGTTGATGATCTAGCTGCTAGAGTCACTGCTTGTGAGAGAAGACAGGGGGAGACATCCGAGGTTTCGACTGTGAAAACCGAAGTGGCAGATTTGAGGAAGGACGTAGACTATTTGAAGTATACCGACTTCACCTCATTGATGCGAGGTGCAAATGATCAGGATGCTCCTGAGACCTCAGGAATTCCTCTGACTACCACAAGAGACGTACAGAGGGGCGGCACAACCTATGATGAGTCAGATACAGAGACCGACGAGGAGCTGATAGCAGTACATGAGGAGGAGAAGATGAAGAGCCGAGAGCAGAGCATATTTAGAGATTTGTCAGATCTTGTGAGGACGATTGTGCAGCCGATGGTCCAGACACCGCCGACTGAGACGTCCACAGCAGCCCCTAGTGGATCTGGCACTACTATTCCCTCTGAGGTGAATCCGGGCACTGATGCCCAAGCTCATACTGATACACCAGGCACTGAGGTCCAGACAGATGGAGTGATTGTGTAGACATGACCTTTCTTTACCTCCCTCTTTATCTTACTTACTTTTACTTTTGGGTACTTTTATTTGCATTTGAGGACACGTTATTTTTTGTTTGTGGTGGGGTGAGGCCCATCTTTGTGCATATATATTTTGGGTTGTTTTGTTTAAATTGTGTTATTACACTGCTTTGTGTGGATGTTTGAGCTTATGACTCCTTTTATTTTAAATTGCAAAATGATTTTGACCTGTCCGAAAATTCAAAAAAAATTTGCCACCTCTCGTGTGATGAATGTGGCTGTTCTTTTGCAAAAATTTAAGTCTCGGTTCCAATCAATATCGATGACTTGAATAGTGCTCTCAATCGAACGAACATGAATGTGCGGCTACGATGAGGCCAAATGAAGTTGCATAGACAATATGTGAACTCTTTGCATCTCGTTATGACTAGCCTTGTATCAAATTGATTCTCTTGTGATGATCGTTGCACTCTAGCTAAAGTGTGGAGTCTTGTTTGACTTATATTGTCAATGCCTAGTGTGATGAGCTTACCTGTGAATTGTGCATGATGAAACCTAGAATTTTCCCCGTTGGTCCGGTCAACTAAGTGATGCTATCTCTTGATATGATCTTAGGCAACTTCTAAGTGTGTGAGACAATTTGGCATATACCTCTTTTGTGGCCTACCTTGTAAGTGTGTGTGAACCTATTTTGAACACTCCTTGAACCTTACCTTCCTTTGGAAGAAACTTGATGAAACCTAGACCTTTCTTTATCCATTACCCATAATCCTCATGAAGTTGTGGTTAGTTAAATAGCCAACTTAGGCCAAAAGCCTAAGTTGAGGGTATAGTGAAAAGAAAAGGTAAATCAAGAAGTGCAAGGAAGTCCCTCTTACCCATGTTTTTGAGAAAAATGGAACCCCTCCATATAAAAAAAAGAAAAAGACAAAAGAAAGAAAAGAAAAGAAAAAGAAAAAGAATGAAAAAGAAAGTTATAGAATAAAGTACAAAAGAAATGGGGTTTCCAAACAATTCATGGGAAATGAATAATAGAATGACTTATGAGCACTAAAGAAAATGATGAAGGAATAGGAAATGAAGTGTTGTGAGCACCACATTTCATGAGGATGAAAGTCACAGAGCCTAAATGACCATACATTTGCACTCAGGCCCATTACAAGCCTTGAAAGACCTTTTTGATCTTGAAGTGAGCTGAAACAAATGTTGATTGGAAAATACGGGTAAACCTATGGGTGAAAGCATGCATTGTGTTTGAGAGAGTGAGCGTTGCAATTGATTTCGGAACTTTAAGTGATTAAATCATTGTGTGAATATGGAATCACTCTTTGTGTGAGGGCAATTGAACACTATAGTTGAGCTTAAACTTGCATTTGAAGCAAGTATTGTAAGCATGTGAGTCTTTGATATTGGTGAGTCACAACTAAAATCTTTGAGTGCACATTTGATTTTTGCATAAGTAAATTGAGCCTTGTTGTGTACATTCATGATTGAGTCTTGTGTAGCCCTGTTTGAGACACCCTTTTTTAACAGCTGAGCTTGAAGTTTATTTGAGGACAAGCAAAAGTTTAAGTTGGGGGTGTTGATGAGTCCACAAATTGGATTCATTTAGTTTGTTTTGATAGAATTAGTGTCCTCAAATGCATATTTTATCTCAATATCTAATGAAAATCCTTAAGTTTCAGGTATTTGGAATTTGAGGGAAAGCATGGACAATATTTAGCAAAAAGGAACAAAGGCAGCTGAAAGAACGAAGAAATGAAGATCTGAGAATTGCCAAAAGGGTCTTATCCTCTCCTTTTGCTCCAGTGTGCTGAGCCCTGAAAGAAAGGATCAAATCGGCGGTGAAAAGAAGCAGTCAGCGTGTCGCCGAGCAGTTCTGCGAAGCAGTACTATATTGCCCAATGATCCAAAACACGACGATGATGAAGTATAGAGCAAGACGACAATGAAACCTACCAAAGGGCGGATCACCGAGTTGATCGACGATCCCGACTAACTTCGCCGAGTGATACTCCGCAACACATTTTCTGAAAGCTATAAATACTAGTTCAGTTTTTATTCTTGGTGTGAATTTTTAGTTATATTAAGTTTAGAACAAAATTTTGGGTGACATTATTCTCTCTAAGTTTGGAGAGGGTTTTGAAGAACTTGAAGATTCAAAGGGCTTCAACTCCAAGATTTTGGGCTTGGGTCTTGTGGATTCTTCACTTTTGACTTGTTTTAAGACTTAATCTTGCATAACCATTGATAGAAACTGAGATTGGTATACATTTTTACCTCTTTTGCATATGTAGCTAAAACCCCAATTCTTGGGGTGTGATTTTGTGAATATGGGTTAGATTATCTATTGGGTCTTACTTGTTGATGGTTTATTTGTTGAGTAAATGTGATTTCGTTTAGTAGTTGTGGTGGAACTTAATGAAATTGTAGTTGCAAATATGATTTCACCTTTGTATTTTTGGCTTGCTCGAGAGAGAGGTCGTAAAACTAAGACTACTAAATTGATGGCCAGTGAGAGTGAGTCGACATGAGGTTCAGCTCGAGAGAGTGAACCCTAGTCCTTCTCCCACACACTCAACTCGAGAGAGTAAGTGGGCTAAGACGGAGGTTGTTCTTCATGCAGCAAGTCGGTGTCCGAGAGGAACCCATTTGATTCAGGGTAAGTTGCTCGAGAGAGAATTTACCCCCACTATAGTCTATCCTAGTCACAAATATGCAACGGATTTACTATCGAAAGTATGTACCCAATAGTCTAGTCTAACCCGTATTCCTATCACATCCCAAGAATCTCATCTCCATTTTCGTATCTCTCTTTATTTTTGTTGATTTTACCCTTTACTTGTTTACAAACCCCCCATTGATAATTTACACTCATGTCAAACCCTTTAATTTGTCATGTCTTCATTCGATAAAGTCCTTAGCTACGGTTAGTTTTAGCACTTTCACACTTAATCACTAATTGTTAGAAACCACTCCCTTGGGACTCGATCCCAACCCTTGGTTGGGTTACTTTACTATTGTACGATCGTAGACACTTGCATTGGAAGTTGTGTCTTGATTACTCAAACATCAAGTGCCACATATGCCGGAAAGGGGTAGAAAATTATTTATAAAAGAAATTTGAGGTGGGGTAATAGGACCTTAGTATAGTTTAGGTGTTTGTCTGGGATTTCGGGCATAGGTTGGGGGGGTACTTATGCATTTTCCCAAATTATAATTAACTTAAATCTTTAACTTTACCATTTTCAAGTCCCATACTTAAATTTTATTCCAATTATTAAAGGGAAAATTGTGCATTATAGCAATTTTTTAATTCAAAAGCGACGGACTATGCGATGTCCATCGCATTTTTATAATTATTTGACCAATACTTTGACCAAAAAGCGACGGACTATGCGACGTTGTCCGTCGCTTTTTCTTAAATACTTTAACTAAAATGCAACGGACTAAAAGATGTCATTTGTCGCTATTTTTAAAAATTAATTGATAAATTAAAATTATTTAAAAACAACGAACCACATGGTAATTTTTTAATTTAAAAATAAATATTTTTAATAAAAAGCGACGACTGACGTTGTCCGTAAAAAAAATGGCATACTAAGAGATGTTGTCCGTCACTTTTTATAAAAGGCAAAAGTACTCATTATCCCTTGAACTTGAAGCTTTTTATACGGTGTACACCTAAACTAAATTCCATTTTAATTACCCCCCCCCCCGAATTTGTTTATTCCTCCATCGCGTACACCTTTTTTGTCCACCTGGCGTAGAAATTGACAACACACTCTACTAGGCGCGTGAGGAAGTGATTTTTTGCCACATCACAAAGCTACAACTGTAAAAAAAAATCGTAAAATCTCCATTTTTCTTTAATATTTGGCATATTTTAAACGAAAAATAGGGCAAAATGTAAATGAAAAGTAAAGGAAACAAAGATTAACACTTACTTGGTAAGAATTTCAGACAAATTTGAAATTTAATTGACCAACTTCACGTCTAAAAAAACCCAAATCCAGAAGAAGTTTCACGAAATCAGCCCTTATTCAAAAATAACTTTTAAACAATCAATTTTAAATTTAAGAAATTTATTTTTTGCAATATTAATTTATTTAGGTGGATATTATTTATCCAGGTGGAAATCCACATCACCCCTTTTGCCAGCTGTCGCGCGCGTGTAGTCACAATAGGAGCAGGTGGACGAAAAAGGTGTACGCGACGGAGGAATAAACAAGTTCAGGGGGTAGTTAAAACGGAATTTACTTTAGGTGTACACCGTATAAAAAGCTTCAAGTTCACAGGGGTAATGAGTACTCTTTCCTTTATAAAAAGATTAAAAAAATAATAAAAACAATGAACAGAGTTGCAAATGATGTCGTTTTTTGGAGCGACACCGTTTGTCACTTTTTTGTCCGTCGTTTTTAGTAGTTTTTTAGTAGTGCTCTAGCAAAATTATAAAATCACAAGTTACTGAAATTGTATGAGACTTCTACGCACATTGTTAAAGAGTCTTCCTGACACTAAGTCATTACTATGCAATATGTACAAGACAAGACAATAAGTTGTTTTGTGCTTAGTTAAAAAATATAACAAAGTATACAAATAGTTGTAGAAATTATGTCATTGAATCTTATATATCATCTTTATGAAAAATCAGTAGCAAGTTTATCCTAAACAAATGTTTATGTAATGACATGTTCCCGTCGTTATAGAAAAACCAATGGAGAAAAATTTTGGGCCGGAAAACTTTTTCGTAGTATCTTGAGATTTCAGAACCTAGTCCAGATTTGGATGAAATCGGAGTCATTAAAGTCTTGGGAAATCTGGTTGCAATTGGGTGATCTAATTATGAATTTGATCACATGTGTAGATAGATAAGTCGTTAAGGAACCTGTACAACTTTACAGAATTGAATTCGGGCAAGTAGAACTCCCGGAATTGATCTTGGCGTGAACATGTAGTTTCTGAGTGTCGTTGGTTGAAGGTGTGTTGTGAAATAGGGTCTTGGAATTATTACTTTTGCTCACTGGTTCCGTGCAAGCCTCTGAGGCGGGATTTCTCCCGCCAAAGCGAGGCCGCTGTAGCGGGGTGAGTCCCGTTGTGGCGGGGCAGACGCGACTTAAAGTCGGAAATAAACCCCAAAATCATTTTATTCTGCAATTTTTGAACTTGAGAGCTAAGGAATGAACCCAGGGATTTTCTTAACAGTTTTCCACCATTCTTGAGGCTAAAGGTAAGATTTTAACTCCCTGAATCCATTTTTCGATTCGTAGAACGTAATCTAATGGGTAATTATTGATGGGGAAGAGTTTTGATTTGAGAATCATGGTGGAAAAAACCCTAATCTGGGTATGATGATCATGGGTATGATCTAGGGTTGTTAGAATTGTTAGTAATCCAGGTAATTAGTGATTGATTATTGATTCCCGTATTACCTGGATTACTAACAGTTTGGGTTTGGGTTCCATGAGAGGACCAATGACTTGATATAACTGTGATATTTGAGAATCGTGAAACTGTTTGTTGTTCGTAAATGTTGATGATATTGTATATGCTCGGTGTATGCATGTTATTGTATTATTGTATTGACTTATGTATGTTGCACTTAGTGTGATAGCCGTGTGATCCTACCAGTACAATGTGGTTGTGTACTGATATTGCACTTGCTCTCTCTTTGTTGAGTACATGGCATCTTCAGGCGGCTATTGACAGACCTCGCTTAGAAGATCAGTGATCACTTTTGAATTCAAGGGTGGGCCAGTTCTTTCTGGCTGCCATGAGTTCTCCTTTCGTCCATGTCCACATTTCAGACTTAGACTTTTCTAGTTAGTGATAGTTCGCTAGTTTGGGGTTGTAACCCTTCTTATTTAGATTTTTGGTTCATTGTTAGATGTTTTGGTACATTGACTTTCAGGTATATGCATTACTTCCGCAATGTTAGTTATTATTAGCTCTATTTCTTTCCTTAGCATTTAACTTCTTCCGTAACTTAAATGCTTTAGTATTTTGATTAAGTTGGTTAGCTAATTAGTATTAATGGTTCTCCCATCGTAGGGTTAGTGTGGGTGTCAATCACGATGGTCTGGATCGTGACAATTTAAGTCTTGGATGAAATGGAAGTACGATAAAAGCCCTAAAATTGATTGAAGTACGGGAGCTACAATTTATCCATCAAATGAGATTTTGACCTAATTCATTCTCTTTGATATACTCCCATTATGTTGTCATTCTAACAATTAGACAACACTTCATACTTTGAAATCAAGTTGTTTTAGAGGAAATTGAGTTTCATAACGAGCTTCCGATAACACTTCATACCGAGCTTTTGATATCATCAAGAGTTGAACCATAAATTTCTCAATTAATCTTGAGGCCTTAGATAATCTTGAAACGCAGGTGCATAAGGGCTGAAAATTTCTTAAATCGTAGGTGCATAATGATTTTAGGTGAATGCGTTTTAAATTGAAATGACATGTATACGAAGTAATAAAAAATGACATCGTTTATTTGAATGGGGTGACAAATAATGGACGTGGGGCTAGATTACGTTAAATTCTTAAAACGTTATTGAGAGTCATGTTTTTAGCATAAAACGTTAATCATAGTAACATTTTTTACCTTAACACCATCAACAACATTATTTTACACAACTGAATTTTTTAAAATTAAATATACCCTAAAACATTACTTTGAAATACATTTATACTAGTTTTATAAATTTTTATTTTGGTGAATTGCTTTAAATAATGGATTAGTTTGATAAAAAATGTATTTCTCTAGGCCTCCCTTTCTTACTGAATTTTTTACCAAAATAACT
>JAJOOS010005518.1:0-34560 GCA_029582725.1 Solanum chiquidenum
ATTAAAGTTAAGTCGTTTTGGGTAAGTTTGGGGTCACTATATAAGTCATTTTAAAGCGAAATACACCAAAACTAGGTCATATTTTCACAACACCCAAATCAAAACCCCAAAAGTTCATCTTCTCTCAAAATTTCTCTCTCTAGAACTCAAGGAAGAAGAAGAGGAAGGTTGAAGCTAGGGCTTAAAGAAACAAGGCTATTTCACTCAATTTTTTTGGAGAATCATAAATAAGGTATGGTAGTCCTTCATCCATGGACAGTCTTCATCCATGAAGTCCCTCCAAACTCAATTTCAAAGATAGTAATTTCCTCAAAAGTTAGTGTTTTACTCCAAGTCATGGATTCCTTTTTAAAAACAATTATATTGGTTTAATTACTTGATATTATGATTGAATTAATGATTTATTATAGTTTTATGATGAAATTCCCCAAGAATCCATGAAATCCTCATATTCCCAATTATTGACCTTGTGATGTGGGTGAATTGTAGAAAGAAGAGTATTATGAGATTATGCTTATAGTAATGGTAGTAATTAAGTTATATTATTATCCATGTCTAATGTATTAATTTTAGATGTGTTGATTGAATGTTATTTATGGTCTTTGAAGGGCAAAGCATGAGAATTATGCATGAATATGAGGTTTATGTATATGCTTGTAGAATACTTTGAGAGTAAAATGAATATGATTATAATCTACTTGTTGTGTTGTTGGATTATTATACTCATGTACACATTTATGCATAAATATGATATGATGTGAAAGGTTTGTAACATATAGTGATTCTAATGTTGGAAGACTAGTCTCACCTATCGAATCTATGAGCTTTAGTATGAGTTATATTGGATTGAGTGTCAAGACATTCTCCCATAAGTATGAACTTAAGTCAAAGACTTAATATGAACTCAATGGGAATTATTCTTAGTACCGATTGGATATTGACAATGAGATGGAAACTTCTCCGTTAGTAGAGGGCGGGTTTCTAGAAGAGGTCTCATGAGATGGAAGCTGCTCCGCTAGTAGAGGGCGGATTTCTAGAAGCAATCTCCTTATCCCGTAAAATATGTGCCTACATAGGTCTTTAACTAGTGGATCCATCTAAGCTAAGAGTATGGTTCTACCTAAGGCAAGTAGGACAACCCCTTTTTGGTGTGGGGTAGACATTGGATTCCATGTTAAGCTTACATGGTCTATGTCGGTTAAGGATAGTCCCTTTATGATAGTATGAACAAGAATATGAATATAAACTATAGATACTCAAGAGGTTTTACTTATTATGGGTGGGATTATGGGATCTTATCTTAGTATGGGTGGGATTATGGTGTCTTATTCATCTATTGCACGAGTACGCTTTGAGGGTATTTATTGTATGCTTCCATTATGATGTGATGGTCTATATGTGTTGAATATGCTTATGACTTATGCTTCTCCATTGTCTTCAAAAGGATGCTTGAACTTAGTAAATTGCATGCATTTAACTAAAATATCCTTTTTAGCATGTTTTCATGATTTTATGCATGACTATCATACTTAGTGCATTTTTGTACTAACCCATATTTTTCTACATTTTCCACAGGTGTAGGGTCCGGTGTTTGAGGTGATCTTCATTTGGTCAAAGCTTGGATCGACTATTCTCCTAGATTGTGGTGAGCCCTCATGATTCAAGGATGGATGAGTCATTTGTAGTTCCCTTATAGCATTTCATTTTTGGAGTTTGTTGTAAGGGTTATGTCCCTATTTTTGATTCAAGGATTGTAATAGATGGCTACATTGAGACAAGTTTATACTTTCGCTTGCTTTTATAAAAGACTTCAATTTTATGGATAAAGTACTAAAATTTCCACATCATTTCTATTTACTTTATGTTATGATATGCTAAGTTGCTTGTGTCAGGGCATTCGTGGTCTAGTACGCCATGTTACTTCTAGGGTGTACCCCTGGGTCGTGACAAACTTGGTAATTAGAGCACAAGGTTTAGAATGATTCTAGGATGATGTCTCATAAGCCACGTCTAGTAGAGTCTTGTTCATGAGTGTGAAACATGCCACATTTATGAATGAGAGGCTATAAGATGTTTAGGAAATTCCACTTCTTTCATTATTCTTGAGTCGTGCCTTAGAGTTTAACTCTATAAAATTCCATCTCCTAATCCTTCTCTTGTATCTTCAAGATATGAATATACGAAGGGCTAACACAAGAAGAATGGAGGGTGACAATGTGAATGAATAAGCTCCTCCTTAAGATAATCAAGCTTTGATTAATCCTTCGACTATGTCGGACATGGAGGTTAGGTCGACTTTTCAAATGTTGGCCCAAGTTATGACCACTCAAGCTCAAGCTTTGACTACTCAAGTTCAAGCGGTGACGGCTCAGGCCAATAGAAATATTGGGACTCATGTGAACCCTAATATGAACTCCGCGGCCTCTAGATTGAGGGATTTTGCAAGAATGACCTTCCCAATTTTCTTGGTTCCAAAGTGGGTGAGGATCCTCAAGAATTTGTGGAGGAGATTTATAAAATACTTGATGCCATGGGGGTGACTTCGGTAGAGAAAGTGGAGTTAGCCGATTACCAATTGAAGAGTGTGGCTCAATTTTTGTATACTCAATGAAAGAGAAATAGGCCAGTAGGAGCGGGTCCCATAGAGTGGGAAGTGTTTAAATCGGCATTCCTTTATAAATTCTTTCTTCGAGAGTTGAGGGAAGCTAAGGTAGAACAATTCATTAACCTTAGGCAAGGTAGCATGAGCGTTAAAGAGTATGCCTTGAAATTCACCCAACTATCCAAATATGCTCCATCTATGGTGGCAGATCCGAGGGATGAAATGAGTATGTTTTTGACCGGTGTGTTCGACTTGGTTAAAGAAGAATGTCGTACGGAAATTCTCCATCATGACATGGATATCTCAAGGCTCATGGTATATGCTCAAAAAATTGAAGAGTCAAAACTCAAGAAAAGGAATCGAGAGGTGAAAAGAGCTAGAACCAGTGATGGGAATTTCTCCAATGCTAAGTCAGATGGACCAGGTCGACAAAGGTTCAAACAAAGGTTTTCCAATCAAGGCTCCTCTAGTGCTCCAAGGTTAGACAAGGATAGGGTTTCCAACCCTAAACCTCAAGGAGGAAATAGTGGTGGTTCTTATGCTGCTACGTCCAATTGTGCAAAATGTGGTAGAAAACATGATGGCAAATGCCTAGTTGGTTCAAATGGGTGATATGGTTATGGAAAGAGTGTAAACAAGATGAGAGATTGTCCAACACTTGCGGCAAGAGCAGAAGAGGGCAAGCAAGCTCCTCCAAGTGGTTCAAACTCCAATGCCCAAAAGCAAAACTGCTTTTATGCTCTTCGATCCTAAGATGACCAAGAGAGCTCCCCGAATGTGATGACCGGTATGTTAAAAAAGTCTTTTCTATAGATGTGTATGCCTTGTTAGATCCCAATGCTACTTTGTCCTTTGTGACACCTTTTGTGGCCATGAAGTTTGAAATACTTCTCGAAGTGTTAGTAGAACTTTTTTCGGTCTCTACCCCGGTTGGTGACTCGGTTGTGGCTAAAAACGTCTTTAGAAGTTGTCCCATTTACTTGTCCCATAAAGTTACCTTAGTGGATTTGGTAGAGTTAGACATGCTAGACTTTGATGTGATTTTGGGTATGGATTGGTTGCATGCATGTTATGCCTTTATAGATTGTAGGACTCGGGTGGTTAAATTCCATTTTCCAAATGAGCCTATTTTAGAGTGGAAGGGGGAAAATTCTATCCCTAGAGGCCAATTTGTTTCTTGCCTTAAAGCTAGGAAAATGATCTCCAAAGGGTGCATTTACCATCTAGTTAGGTTAATGGATATTAAGTCTGAAACCCCTTCTCTAAAGTCGGTTCCGATAGTGAATGAGTTCCCAGAAGTTTTCTCTGATGATTTGCTTGGTATTTCTCCCGAGCGAGAAATAGAATTTGGTATTTGCCTTTTACCGGATACACAACCTATCATCATTCCTCCTTATAGAATGGATCTGGCCGAATTAAAAGAGTTGAAAGAGAAACTAAGGGATTTATTTGACAAGGGCTTTATCCGACCGAGTATCTCTCCATGGGGTGCTCCTGTGTTGTTTGTTAGAAAGAAGGATGTGTCTTTTAGAATGTGAATCGACTATCGTCAATTGAACAAAGTGACCATTAAGAATAAATATCCCCTTCCGAGAATCGATGACTTGTTTGATCAACTTGAAGGGGCTAGCTATTTCTCCAAAATTGACCTTTGTTCGGGTTATCACCAATTGAGGGTGAGAGGGGTTGATATTCCCAAGAAGGCCTTTAGGACCCGGTATGGTCACTATGAATTTGTGGTTATGCCATTTGGGTTGACAAATTCCCCGATGACATTTATGTATTTGATGAATAGAGTGTTTAGGTAATACCTAGACATGTTTGTGATTGTGTTTATCGATGATATTTTGATATACTCAAGGAGTGAAAATGATCATGTGGACCATTTGAGAATTGTATTGCAAGTTCTTAAGGACCAACAACATTTTGCAAAATTTAGCGAGTGTGAATTTTGGTTAAGGTCTGTATCTTTCCTTGGTCATGTTATGTCAAGTGAGGGTATTGAGGTAGATACGAAAAAGACGGATGCGGTCAAGAGTTGGCCTAGACATCTAATTCCTTCTGATATTAGAAGCTTTTTGGGTTTTGACCGATTTTTATCGGAGGTTTGTTGAGGGGTTTTCCTCTGTTGCTTCTCCGTTGACGACTTTGACTCAAAAGAAGGCCAAGTTTGAGTGGTCGGAAGCTGTGAGAAAAGTTTCCAAGAGTTGAAGGATAAGCTTACTTCCGCTCCGGTGTTGACCTTACCGTAGGGTACAAATGGTTTTGTTGTATATTGTGACACCTCTAGAGTGGGGTTGGGATGTGTCCTCATGAAAAATAGTAAAGTGATTGTCTATGCTTCAAGGCAACTTAAGGTGCATGAGAAGAATTATCCTACCCATGATCTTGAATTAGCGGCGGTAGTATTTGCCTTGAAAATATAGAGACATTACTTGTATGGGGTCCATATGGATGTTTTCACCGATCACAAGATTCTTCAATATGTGTTTAGTCAAAAAGACTTGAATCTCCGACAAAGAAGGTGGTTAGAACTTTTGAAGGATTATGACATGAGTGTTCTCGACCACCCCGACAAAGCTATTGTTGTAGCGGATGCCCTTAGTAGATTATCCATGGGTAGTGTGGCTCATGTAGAGGATGAAAAGAAAGAATTAGTTCGTGAGGTGCATAGATTGGTCCGACTAGGTGTCCAACTAGTGGATTCCACCAAGGGTGGTGTCATGGTTCAGTCCGAATTGTCCTTTGTGATGGATGTGAAGGCAAAGCAAAACCTTGATCCTATATTGGTTGAGTTGAAAGAGTCGGTACTCAAGAAGTCCGTTGAGGCTTTCTCCCAAGGAGGAGATAGGGTGCTTAGGTACCAAGGTCGATTATGTGTTCCGAATGTTGATGGTTTAAGGGAACAAATTTTAGGGGAGGCTCATAGTTCTCGATATTCTATTCATCCGGAGCCACCAAGATGTACCATGATCTACGGAAAGTCTATTGGTGGAATGCTATGAAGAGAGATATTGTGGGATTTGTAGCCAAATGTCCTAATTGTCAACAAGTTAAGGTTGAGTATCAAAGGTTGGGAGGCTTATCACAAAATATTTCTATTCCCACTTGGAAGTGGGAAGATGTGAATATGGACTTTATTGTGGGTTTGCCTCGTACTCGAAGGCAACATGATTCTATTTGGGTCATTATAGATAGGATGACAAAATCAGCCCACTTTATCCCCGTTAAGGTTTCACATTCGGCGGAAGACTATGCTAAGTTGTATATAAGTGAGATAGTGAAGTTGCATGGGGTTTCTTTATCTATTATTTTGGATCGGAGTACTCAATTTACTTCACAGTTTTGGAAGTCATTCCAAAAAGGGCTTGGTACTAAGGTGAAACTTAGCACAACTTTTCACCCTCAAACGGATGGACAAGCGAAATGCACCATTCAGACTTTAGAGGACATTTTGAGGGCATGTCTTATAGATTTAAAAGGTAATTGGGATGACCACTTGCCATTAATAGAGTTTGCCTACAATAATAGTCACCACTCAAGTATCGATATGGCTCCTTTTGAAGCCTTGTATGGTAGGATATGTAGGTCTCCGGTTGGTTGATTTGAAGTAGGTGATATTGCTCTTATTGGTCCCGAATCAGTTTATGAAGTTATTAAGAAAGTTCGGCTCATTAGAGAGAGGTTGAGAACGGCTCAAAGTAGAAAAAAGTCTTATGCCGATGTGAGAAGATAGGATCTAGAATTCGATGTTAATGATTGGGTCTATTTGAAAATCTCATCCATGAAGGGTGTGATGAGGTTTGGCAAGAAAGGGAAACTTAGTCCCCGATATGTAGGCCCATATCAAATTTTAAAGCGTATTGGTAAAGTTGCCTATGAGTTAGATTTGCCAAATGAGTTGGCCCCAGTTCACTCGATATTTCATGTTTCTATACTTAAGCAGTGTTTTGGAGATCCGATATCCATTATTCCCTTAGAAGGGTTGGGAGTTGACGAAAGCCTTTCTTATGAAGAGGTTCCGGTAGAGATCCTATACCGGTAAGTCAAGAGATTGAGAAACAAGGAAATAATTTCTATGAAGGTTTTATAGAGAAATCATTTAGTTTAGGGTGCTAATTGGGAGGCCGAGACCGATATGAAGTCCCAATATTCTCATCTTTTTCCTTCTACTCCTATTCAAGCTTGAGGTAATTAGTTCCTTTTGAGTTTTAGTATTTTGGAAGTCATGTGTATTGTATGAGCTTTTCTATGATTTTCGTATGTTATGCATGTTGTTGATGATATTCATGTTTAGTAAGAAAATGAGTTTTCATGATTTATGTTCCTCATGTTGTTGTGCATTTAGTATGAGTTGCCTATTTGACTTCATGAGATGAGTTGATGAACATGCTTTAGTATGTTTTTGAGAGTAATTGCATATGGTATCCATGATATTGTGTTGAACATGATTTTAGTTGGAGAAGGTAGTTCCTCCTATGAATATGAGAAATGTTTAGTTTCATTCATATTGGGTTGATAGATGTAGTTCCTACTTCCTTGTATTGCATTGATTATGTTTTGAGATGGAGTTGATGTTTCCTCGTTTGAGTTGTGCATTATATTGATGTTTCATGCATGATGGGATGCTAGTCTTGAGCCTTTACTTCCGTAAGGTGTCTAGATCGTCATTCGAGGATGAATGTTCTCAAGTGATAGATAATGTAACATAGTAGGCTAAAACTATAGCTAAGCGTGTGAGAATTAGAGTAATGGAAGTGACCTAAGGCCAATGGCAAAATGGGCAAGGGCCAAGGCTGCCCAAACCTTGCCAGGGCACTGCCCCACCTCCACGAGGGCCTTCACGACCCGTGGTGGCCACCATGCCTTGTGGTACCACCATGGAGGGCAAGGCAGTAGCCTCCCCAAAGGCTGCCCAAGAGTGCACCTCTTCACGAGCCACTTCATGGCTCGTGGTAAAGACCACGACGCGTGGGAAGGTTTGGGGAAGGGAGTTAGGGGTGTGAGGGAGTTGAAGAAAAGTGGCTTAGCCACTGCCTCAAGGTCCACGAGAGGGACCACGACTCATGGCCTTGACCACGGCTCGTGGAGCCCTTCGTGGAGTTGCCTTGGGCGTGTGAGCTAA
Organism: Solanum chiquidenum; assembly: GCA_029582725.1. NCBI lineage: Eukaryota > Viridiplantae > Streptophyta > Magnoliopsida > Solanales > Solanaceae > Solanum > Solanum chiquidenum. Next base: position 7,728 of record JAJOOS010005518.1, read on the forward strand.
AGGCACAATATGCCTAGCTACTGCCTCAAGTCCACGAGTGGGACCACGACTCGTGGTCATGACCACGGCTTGTGGGGCCCCTCGTGGAACCTGGGCAACTCACTTAAAGTGAGGGTTATTTTTGGTATTTCCTTTTTAAGTCCAATTAAAGTGAAGTCATTTTGGGTAAGTTTGGGGTCACCATATAAGTCATTTTTAAGCGAAATACACCAAAACTAAATCATATTTTCACAACACCCAAATCAAAACCCCAAAAGTTCATCTTCTCTCAAAATTTCTCTTTCTAGAAATCAAGGAAGAAGAAGAGAAAGGTTGAAGATAGGGCTTGAAGAAACAAGGCTTTTTCACTCAATTTATTTGGAGAATTATAACTAAGGTATGGTATTCCTTCATCCATGGATAGTCTTCATCCATGTAGTCCCTCCAAACTCAATTTCAAAGATAGTAATATCCCCAAAAGTTAGGGTTTTACTCTAAGTCATGGATTCCTTTTCAAAAATGATTCTATTGGTGTAATTACTTGATATTATGATTGAATTGATGATTTATTATAGTTTTATGATGAAATTCCCCAAGAATCCATGAAATCCTCATATTCCCAATTATTGACCTTCTGATGTGGGTGAATTGTAGAAAAAAGAGTATTATGAGATTATGCTTATAGTAATGGTAGTAATTGAATCATATTATTATCCATGTCGAATTTAGTAATTCTAGATGTATTGATTGAATGTGATCTTCGGTCCTTAAAAGCAAAGCATGAGAATTATGCATGATTATGAGGTTTATGTATATGCTTGTAGAACACTTTGACAGTAAAGTGAATATGATTATGATCTAGTTTTTGTATTGTTGGATGCTTATCCTCATGTACACACTTATGCATGAATATGATGTGTAAGGTTTTTACATATAGTGATTCTAAGGTTGGAAGACTAGTCTAACCTATCGAATCTATGAGCTTTAGTATGAGTTATATTGGATTGAGTGTCAAGACATTCTTCCATAAGTATGAACTTAAGTCAAAGACTTAATATGAACTCAATGGGAATTATTCTTAGTACCAAGTGGATATTGACAATGAGATGGAAGCTCCTCTGTTAGTAAAGGGTGAATTTCTAGAAGAGGTCTCATGAGATAGAAGCTGCTCCGCTAGTAGAGGGCGGGTTTCTAGAAGCAATCTCCTTATCCCATAAACTATGTTCCCACATAGATCTTTATCTAGTGGATCCACCTAAGCTAAGAGTATGGTTCTACCTTTGGCAAGTAGGACAACCCCTTTTCGGTGTGGGGTAGACACTGGATTCCATGTTAAGCTCACATGGTCTATGTCGGTTAAGGCTAATCCCTTTATGATAGTATGAACAAGAATATGAATATGAACTATAGCTACTCAAGAGGTTTTACTTAGTATGGGTGGGATTATGGGATCTTATTCATACATTGCATGAGTATGCTTTGAGGGTACTTATGGTATGCTTCCATTATGATGTGATGGTCTATATATGTTGAATATGCTTATGACTTATGCTTCTCCGTTGTCTTTAAAAGGATGCTTGAACTTAGTAAATTGCATGCATTCAACTAAAATGTCCTTTTAGAATGTTTTCATGATTTTATGCATGGCTTTCATAGTGCATTTTTGTACTAACCCATATTTTTCTACATTTTCCACAAGTGTAGGGTCTGGTGTTTGAGGTGATCTTCATTTGGTCAAAGCTTGGATCGACTATTCTCCTAGCTTGTGGTGAGTCCTCTTGATTTGAGGATGGATGAGTCATTTGTAGTTCCCTTCTGACATTTCATTTTTGGACTTTGTTGTAAAGGCTATGTCCCTATTTTGGTTCAAGGATTGTAATAGATGGCTACATTGAGACAAGTCTAGACTTTCACTTGCTTTTATAAAAGACTTTGATTGTATGGATAAAGTTTTAAAATTTCCACATCATTTTTATTTACTTTATGTTATGATATGCTAAGTGGCTTGTGTTAGGCCTTTCGGGGTGTAGTATGCCATGTTACATCTAGGGTGTACCCCTGGGTCATGACATTTACGGAGTTCTAACGTGCACATTTCATGAATTTTGCAGGCTTGTCTAACCATGGCTGGAATCAATAAAGAAAATTTGCCTTTTGTCTCGTTCCCCGATGCTGGTAGTTGGGAGAGGCACCATGATTACTGGAACACCAAATTTTTGTGTGAGAGGGGTTTCTACCTGGTGGTCTTAGCGGAGAAAAAACCCATCTTCCATGCCCGACTGATGGAGTTTGGTTGGGGTCCATTGACACAGACTCCCTCTGTGCACACTCAGGCTGGGTGAGGGAGTTCTATGCCTTACTCTCTACTGTCCGTTGGGACGATCCTCACCCTACCATCTGCATCTGAGAAGTCGACATCCCTCTGAGCACTCAGTTCGTCAATGTGGTGCTCGAGGTGCCAGAGGTCTCCAACTCAAAATACGAGACAAGGATGAGGGAGATGGATTTAGGTTGGCTACGGGACACACAAGTATAGGCTGCGCACCGGGACCGGGTTCACTGGGCTACTAAGGAGGGTATCACCAGTACTCACTAGTCATCGGATGCCAAAAGATGGCTGCACCTGGTATTTAAGAGGATCTGCCTGTCGGGAAAACCGCACAGACGTGACCTTTCTTCGGGCTCTAGTAGTGGCTTGCACTGTGCAGGGGATTAGATTGGGTGTAGGGGTACAGATCGTGTCCGAGTGGAAGATGTTTTACAGAGGAAACAAGAAGGCATTTTTCCTACCTGGACCAGTAACGACGATGTGCAGATGGGTGGGGGTGCCACTCTTGGACACTGATGAGGTACTTCCTATGGGTCCCTCTTTTCATCCTTTTTTGATTAGGCAGCCCTCCACCCCGAGAAGAAAGAAAGGAAAGGAGGATGAGGCCGACAACAGTAGAGCAGCGGCTGAGGCGGACGACGAGGGAGAGGATGATAATGAAGCCGAGATGCCCCTCCTACCCAGTCTCAGCCCCTATTATCAGGCGCTAGTGTAAAGGAGGACCTGGCGGCCATCTGGAGGAGATCGAGAGGCTTCTATGCTAGAACCTCGACTCCTGTTCCACCCTCCACTATCCTCGAGGTTGAGATTCTCCGCCGCCAGTTACGATGGGAGAAGAAAAAGAATCTAGAAATGGACCGTTTGATGGGCCAGATGTGGAAGGCCATTAAGGTCATTTACTCTTGCGTCGCCCCCCAGTGGGAGCTTCCCAGGCTCGAGCCGAAGGACTTTAAGGAGTTCTCCTAGTTGAGCGAGGCGTGGACTGGAGAGGTAGCATAGGAGGACCTAGATTCAGATGTTAACACTCTCCCTCCCCTTGGACCTTGATTTAGGTTTACCCCACTTTGGGCATGTAACAAATAATATTTCTACTTCCCTTTTTTCTTTTCCTTAAGTTTTTGTAAGCACATGGATGCTCGTTTTTCTATTTTCATAGCTGTAATTAAATGCTAGGTGATTATAACTCACTATTCTACTGTGGAGTACTGATTGTGTTGCGAAAATTAGCCCATGCACGATTCAGAGACCATAGGTGAAACAATGGAAAAATAAGGGAGACAAGGCTGAGATTCTGTCTTACCCTGTCCTGCTCTGGCGGTCCATGATTTCACATATCAGGGCACTTCATCCAATACTAAGTGCCAATGATCGTGAGTAGTAATATAACCCAACTAAGTTAGTTGGGGTCAAGTCCCAAGGGAGTGGTTCGTAATTGAGAATTAACAGGCAAGTAAGAATATGCTCAAGTCAATTGTAGCTAAAAACATTTATGAATAAAAGCATTGTTCAAGTTAGGGGTGACACAAGTGTCAAATATTAGAGGGGTTTGGTTTCAATTATCTACAAAAAACAACAAATATTAGGAAAATAACAATTATGGAGACGATATTCTTGGGATGTAATAGGATTATGAGTTAAGATAGACAACTAGGTAATTGCAATTAATAGCAAACAACTACAACTCAGTGAATAAGCTAGACTTTAGTGATGATAAACTTTCTCTCGAACAATTTACCCCGAATCAAATTGGTTTCTATCGAATACCTATAAGCAACAATTAAGCACAACCTTCGCTTTAGTCCATTCACTCTCTCAAGCTGAATGTGTGGAAAAGGGTTTAGGATTCACTCTCTCGAGCTGAACCCATGACAACCCAATACCGACAGAGTATCAATTTAGTAATTTTGGTTTTAAAACCTCTCTCTCGAGCAAGCCAAAAACACGAAGTTAATATTGTATTTGTAACTACAACCCATTAAATTCAACCATAATTACTGAACAAAATCACTTTTAAACAGCAAATAAACTATCAATTAACAATACCCAACAGTTATATCAACCCATAATCACACCCCAAGAATTGGGGTTTTAGCTAGACATCATAAAAAAGTAGAAATCGTTACCAAGTTGTGTTTCCATCAACTGGGTAGGATTTTTATTGTCTTTACAAAGGTCTAAGATGAAGAATCTTCAACACCCACTTCCAATTTCTCAGAAATGGAAATCTTCAAATCTTCAAATCTTCAAAGCTAAGGAAATATTGTCTCCAAAAACTCAGTTCTAAGCTCTCAACTTGAAAACTGAATGTTAGGTTCTAAAACTGCATCCTAAACTAAGAATTTAAAAATGTATTTATAGTTGTCAAAAATGTGTTGCGAAGGACCATTCGGCACAGTAAGCCGGGATTGCCGATCCACCTTTTGGTCAATTTTATCACCTTTTTGCTTTGGCCTTCAACATCTTTAGGTTCTGTAACTTTGGGCTATATGGCACTGCATCGCGGAACCGTTTGGCGACTCCCCGACTGTTATTTTCTCTCGCTGACTAGATTTTATCCTTCAGGGCTTGGCACTCTGGAACATTAGATCCTGGCCGTTCGGTGACTCGCCTAATGGTTTAGGCGATCCTTATGCCTTCTTTCCTACGTTCTTTCAGCTGCCTTGTTCCTTTTTGCTCAATAGTGTCCATGCTTTGTTCCTCCATCCAAATACCTGAAATTCAAGGATTTACATCAGTTATTGGCACAAAATATGCATTTGAGGACACTAAATATATTCAAATAAAGCCCTAAATGAGTCTAAATCACGGACTCATCAACACCCCCAACTTAAACTTTTATTTTTCCTCAAGTAAAACTCAAGTTCTGCAATTCAAAAAGGATGCCTCAAACAATGCTACATAAGACTCAATCATGAATGTACACAAAAAGACTCAACTTACTCATGCAAAGATCAATTGTGCACTCAAAGACTCAAGTTGTGACTCACCGTTATCAAAAGAATCTCAAGCTCACATTACTTGCTTCAAATGCAAGTTCAAGCTCAACAAAGGTGATCAAATGCCCTCACACAAGGAATGATTCCATATTCACACATTGGCTCAACAATTTGAATTTCCAAAATCAAAGGCAACACTCACACTCACAAAGATGAACACAATGTATGATTTCACCCATAGGTTTGCCCGTATTTTCCAACCAACATTTGTTTAAGCTCACTCAAGATCAAAAAGGTCTTTTCAAGGCTCGTAATGGGGCTGAGTGAAAAGGTATGGTCATTCAGGCTCAATGGATATAGTCCTCATGAAATGTGGTATGAACAACACTTCCCTTTCTTTTCGTCATCATTTTTCATTCGTTCTCACAAGTCATCCCATTATTCACTTTCCATGGACTGTTGGAAACCCCATTTCTTTTTGCATTGTCACAACTTTATTCCGCAACTTTTTCTTTCTTATTCTTTTCTTCTTTTTCATCTATTTTTTTGTATGGAGGGGTTCCATTTTTCTCAAAACATGGGTAAAAGGGAACTTTCTTGCACTCCTTGATTTACCTTCTCTTTTCACCACACTCCTGCTTAGACTTTTGGCCTAAGTTGGCTATTCAAACAAACCACAAATCATGAGGATTATGGGTAATGGATCAATAAAAGGTCACAATGTCATCAAGTTTCTTCCAAGAAAAGGTTAAGGCTCAAAGGGTGCTCAAGCGGGGTTCACACACTCACAAGGTAGGACACAAAAAGAGGTATAATGTCAAGTCGGTTCATACTCTTTAAAGTTGCCTAAGATCATCTCAAGAGTTCACATCACTTAGTCAACAGGACCAACGGGGAAAATTCTAGGTATCATCACACATGGTTCACGGTAAGCTCATCACATAAGGCATTGACACCATAGTCAAACAAAACTTCACACTTTCGCTAGTGTGCAATGTTCATCACAAGATACTCAATTCGATACTTGGCTAGTCACAACGAGATGCTAAAAGTTCACATATTGTCTATGCAACTTCATTTGGCCTCATCGTAGCAACACATTCATTTTTGTTCGATTATGACACTATTTCAAGCCATCGGTATTGATCAAAACCGATATTCAAATTTGCAAAAGAACAGCCACATCCAACACAAACAAGAGGTGAATTTTTTTTTGGAAGTCAAAAATCATTTACAATTAAAAACACGGAGCCACACTCACAAACATTCCACAAAAAGCAGTGTACAACACAATTTCAGTTCAAAACCCAAAAATATATAAACAAAACCAATATTCACAAAAGGTCACACAGAAGGTGGGCCTCACCCCACCACAAATAAAGTCATTTGTCCTCAAATGCAAACAAAATAAATATTCAGAAGTCAAAATAAGAGTAAGACAGAGAGGGAGATAAACAGGGGATCCTGTCTACATAGTCGCTCTATCTGTCTGGGCATCAGTTCCAGGTGCATCAATCTAGACTTGGGAATCAGTGCCCGGAGTAGTGCTCTGGTCTCGGACCTTAGTACCCGGAGTCACCTCAGAAGAAACAACAGTACCAGACCCATTAAGAGCTACCATAGCCGTCTCGATCAGCGATGTTTGGATCACTGACTGCATAATCGTCTCATTAAGATTCGACAAGTCTCCATATATGCTTTTCTCCCGTATCTCTATCTACTTCTCGTCGGTCTCAGCATCCGACGCATCAACTGCTGCCTCATCCCTGTTTACATCTTCGGTGGTAGCCAGAGGAATCTCTAAAGTCTCAGAAGCATCCAAATCATCTGCAGCCTCCAGTAATAAAGTGAAGTCGGTAGACTTCAGATAGTCTACGTCCTTCTTCAAGTCTGCTACCTCATCTTTCAAAGCCGTAACCTCGGAGGTCTCCCCCTGCCTGTGCTTAGAAGCCTCGACTCTCGTAGTGAGAGTGTCAATAGAAGTTTGAAAGGGGGTCAGTGCAGCTAAAATGGCAGCCTCAATCATAAAAGGGATGTCTCTCTCAAGTTTGGTAGCCCTCACGTCAGCTGAATGGGACAGATTCCCCATCTTCAGGATTATCGCCTGAGTAATCTTGGTCTGCTGGGAGGAAGTGGAGGTACTCTGGCTGAGTCTGGGTGAGATCTGGCTCAAAGTTCAGACCGCCGGGACTGTAGAGGCTTGTCATCCTTAGGCTCAGAAAAAGCAGCCTGGGAACCAGTAGTCACCCTATCGGATATGTGCCTCTTGCCCTTGCCTTTGTCACCAGGAGGAGGCTCTTATCTGCCCTTCTTTGGAGGATTTGATCCCCCTTCATTTATAATGATACCCTGTACTCTTTTTCGGGGTGGCATGTCTATGTTTGTCCAAACCATATATGCAAAACATCAAGAAAAAATTAAAAATAACTCCATCAAATTCACAGAAAAATAGTTGCAGAAAGACTCGCCGATCCACTCGGTGAGTTACCGAATCACTTTGGTGAGCTAGATCGGGCTCGCCGAAATGATTGGCTGAAAAATATTGACAAGTCGGCTATGGGAAATGTCTATTGGTGAATTGCCGACAGCTTTCGACGAGCAAGGATTATCCCGCCGAAAGTTAGAGTGAAGAAAGGGTTCAGAGGTGCAGACAAAGGGTGATCAAGAAGACTTTCAGAGAGTCATCGAGTGCCTTCGGTGACCTCAGGCTTCTCGCCAAAAGTTACAGAACCCAACAACACATTAAGCATGAAATTAAAGGCGAGATGAGGAACTTTGGCGAATCACCGAGTGGTTCGAGGAGCTCGACCCAGCTCGCCAAACGACCCAACATGCCTACTTTCAACCCATATTCTCGAATTCAACCAAGCAACCCCCGAAAACAAAATCAAAGCATGCACTAGTCAAATTAAAGCAAGACCCATAACACCCATTACACCGAGATACTCAGACTTCTCCTTGGTTTTCCAAATTTGGCCAATTGATGATTTTTGCCCTTAAGAATGACGTCACATGTTCTATCATTGGGCAAATTATGTCGTTTGGCACAAATATGGGCTACCCAGACTTCACCCAACTAAACTAAACAACATGCAAGCACAACCCCACAAAATTTAATTCATTTTAAAGCATAAGAATACGGGATTTCAACACTCAAAACATTATGGGCAAGATTATCAAATCAAATCAGGCATTTGAACATTCTAATCCTATCAGAGAGGCCCAACACACTTCAACAAGATAATATTGTTGCAAATGAGTACAACTTCGATAAAAATAAACTCAGGGTTCGGAAAACCAACCTTTTTATGCCGATTAAATTGATATTGAAATGCTAGGCGGCAATGTAATCCCAGTTCGAGCACAAATCAACAACTAAAATACTCTAAAAATGCAAAAATATAGAATCTAAAGTGCGGGTGTAAGTTTGTGAAGTTCGAAAGTGAGGGAAAGTGAAGAGTTTGAAAGTTTAAACCTTTGGCCTTTTAAAAACCGTCCAGTTCTTTCCCATTCGGTGACATTAGTCATGCTCACCGACCCACTCGGTGAAACACCGAGTGGTCACTTACCTCGCTGAGTTTTACAGGACCTCCAGTAAATGTGGGGGTCCAAACGGTGGTATAGGTCACGATCGCCGACCTGGTCGGTGACTCACCAATAATTTCCTGGCTCGCCGAGTTTTACAGACTCCAATGTAAAATTGTCTTAAGTCCAACAACAGTCTGGGTCGGAGTCGCCGACCTCTTCGGCGATACGCCGACTGGACCTTTAGCTCGCCAACCTGCCCTTTTCAACAACTTTCCAACTTTGACCTACACAAACAACACACCATTATTTCTTAAAGCAAAAATAAAGCAATAAAGGGTCTTGGGTTGCCTCCGAAGCAGTGCCTTAGTTAACATCCTGGCATGACACAACTCTACACTCAGGTGTCATTCTTGGGGTTGGCCATAATGTTATTAGGCAACCCCTCTTTATGCTATGAGTAAAGACACGACATCACTTAGTTTATCTGGGCGTCTTGTATTTGAATAATCATGGAATGAGAGATTGTCATCTGATTAAGCATTAAGACATTCTCTTTTATCTCATTCAACACTCTATCTTGTTCTTCGATTTTGTGTAGAATAAGTGAGAGGACCTCTTCATTTTGTCCACCCTCTTGTTGTTTCATCTTTTGACACTCGTGAGGGGGAAGGTGCTTGTTCTTCTTTTTGGACCTTGCTTCCAACTTCATGACCTTCTTGGACAAGACATCCAGCTGAGTTAACAATGTGGCCCATTCTTGGTCTTTCTCTGTTTCCTTGTTGGTTTTAACCATGCCATCGAGGAGTTGGGCTACTCCTTCATAGGGTTGTTGTATCAAACAACCTGAAAAAAGTTGATCAACAACGCTTCTATTTTCAAGACCAAGACTTCTATAGAAGCACTCCAGTAGCAATTTATCTAGTATTCCATGATTTGGGCACTGCTGCAGTAATGCCTTAAATCTCGGCCAAATCTTATGGATAGACTCACCCCCAATTGCTTGAACGTTAGGAGGTTATCCCTAATATTCAAAAATCTCAAAAGAGGGTGGTTCATTTGGTCACCAGTTTCACCATTTACACTCATTTTTCCTGTTTCAACACACACACACACAAAACAAAACTAAAAATTAAGTAAGTATCACTACAACGAACAAGAACAAAATTTAACTTAACTAAAAATTCTCAACTAACACCACTCCCCAACAGTGGCGCCATTTTAATTTCACGTATCAGGGTACTTCATCCAATACTAAGTGCCAACGATCGTGAGTTGTAATATAACCCAACTAAGTGAGTTGGAGTCGAGTCCCAAGGGAGTGGTTCGTAATTGAGAATCAATAGGCAAGTAAGAATATGCTCAAGTCAATCATAGCGAAAAAAAATTTACGAATAAAAGCATTGTTCAAGTTAGGGGTGACACAAGTGTCAAATATTAGAGGGGTTTGGTTTCAATTATCTGCTAAAACAACAAATATTAGGAAAATAGCAATTATGGAGACGGAATTCTTGGGATGTGATAGGATTATGAGTTAAGATAGACAACCGGGTAATTGCAATTAATAGCAAACAACTACAAATCAGTGAATAAGCTAGACTTTAGTGAGGATAAACTTTCTCTCAAAGAATTTACCCTGAATCAAATTGGTTTCTATCGAACACCTATAAGCAACAATTAAGCACAACATTCGCTTTAGTCCATTCACTCTCTTAAGCTGAATGTGTGGAAAAGGGTTTAGCGTTCACTCTCTCGAGCTGAACCCATGACAACCCAATACCCACAGACCATCGATTTAGTAATTTTAGTTTTAAAACCTCTCTCTCGAGCAAGCCAAAAACACGAAGTTAATATTGTATTTGCAACTACAACCCATTAAATTCAACCATAATTACTGAACGAAATCACTTTTAAACATCAAATAAACTATCAATTAACAATACCCAACAGTTATATCAACCCATAATCACATAATCACATCCCAAGAATAGGGGTTTTAGCTAGACATCATAAAAAGGTAAAAATCGTTACCAAATTGTGTTTCCATCAACTGGGTAGGATTTATATTGTCTTTACAAAGGTCTAAGATGAAGAATCTTCAACACCCACTTCCAATTTCTCAAAAATGGAAATCTTCAAAGCTAAGGAAATATTGTCTCCCAAAACTCAATTCTAAGCTCTTAACTTGAAAACTGAATGTTAGATTCTAAAACTGCATCCTAAACTAAGAATTTAAAAATGTATTTATAGTTTTCAAAAATGTATTGCGAAGGACCATTCGGCGCAGTAAGTCGGGATCGCCGATCCGCCCTTTGGGCAATTTCATTGTCTTTTTGCTTTGGCCTTCAGCATCATCAGGTTCTGTAACTTTGGGCGATATGGCACTGCATCATGGAACCGTTCGACGACTCACCGGCTGCTCCTTTTTCTCGCCGACTTAATTTTCTCCTTCAGGGCTTGGCACTCTAGAACATTAGGCGAGACCCTGGCCATTCGGCGACTCGCCTAATGGGTTAGGCGATCCTTAGGCCTTCTTTCCTTCGTTCTTTCAGCTGCTTTGTTCCTTTTTGTTCAATAGTGTCAGTGGTTTGTTCCTCAATCCAAATACCTGAAATTCAAGGATTTACATCAGTTATTGGTACAAAATATGCACTTGATGACACTAAATCAATTAAAATAAAGCCCTAAATGAGTCCAAATAGTGGACTCATCAGTCCCGCCCTGGGGGAATGATCCCGCACCAGCGGCCATGATGGGGTTAGTTTCCAGGACAACACTTCCTGGGGGTTTTCCCCGTTTCTAGAGTTTTTCATTGACTTTCAGGGCCATAATTAATCATTTAGGATGACCCTCCTAGCTAAGATAGGCATTGTCCACCCCGAGGTCAACCCAGCGGTATACACACCAGAACCTTTTCCCACTAATTTAACACAACAAGCATGCACATCCTAAGAATATGCCTATTAATCACACAGTTTATAATCGGTTGCAAAACACGTCAAGGGAACCTTTCATAACAAAAAATTCCACTATCATGTAATAATAACCCTTTTTCTTACATTGTTCCCAACCTATCCCAACTGCCCTGAAACCAGAGTTTCCCTACAGTCACAAGTCGTTCTTTTCCCTTACCCTCTTTATCGATGGTAAGTCCATGCACAACTAACAATTTCATTCCCTCTCATAAGTATACCATGTCACACGTCAAGAATTCGTTTACGAATCACATCATAGTTTATCTCTAGACCGTTGCACATAACCAAGTGATGACTCTCTCTCTGACAACAAGTTCACGAAAACCCAAGAAATTATAACATACATAATTTCAAACATTAAGGCAAGTACAATGCACACATCAAAATCTAGACAGGCAACACTGTGCACATAATCACATCATAACATTCAAGAAAGTAAACTTCATACATTAGGAGTTATTCAGATAACACCATGCACATAATCACAATTTCAAGCTACATTACACAGGTAAGTCAAAATTATTAACTTACTTCGCTTCATGGATGTCCATTAGCTAATCATCCATGCATTTATATAGCTTCTAAGGCCAGATACCAATTGGAACTTCTCGGTTCCAATTTACCTTGCTTGTCCCTTCAGCCGCGACTACGACATCCAATTTACTTTGTTGAGATACCAATTGGAATCTGACGATACCAATTAGACTCAACCCATACCACAAGCAAAAACCCGCACGGAAGGAGAGAAAAAATGAAACGACTTCCTAGAATGCTTCATAGCTTCTTGAAGATTAGATATGGACGTCAACACACCAATCTACATGAGTCTATTCCATATTTGCTCTTGTATTGGGAGACCAACAACCTGGGCTCTGATACCAATTTTTCACGGCCCAACATACCGGGCCGTGCGGGCACCTACTCTAACACTTAAGTAGGAGGACCCTCGATCCCCAAATGGTTAAAAACATACGGAAGATTAAGAAAACTCGAGTTAAAAGGAAGTTCATAAGATTTTTATATAATAAAGAGTTTAAACAATCCAAAGTTAAATTAGTAAAATAAATAATGTCCCCAATGATCTAGTCTAAACAGGTACAAGAGCTTCTAAGAATACAGGGTATAAAATACAGTAACTAATTACACAACTCCCACCATGGGGAAGGAAGAGTAGAAGCTGTTGGAGATTGTCTTCGTTGTCACCAATGAAACATCAATGACCCTTCAACCAGACTATGCCAAATGGCATAGCAAGCAAGAGTAGTATCAGTACAAGCAACACGTACTGGTAGGCATCATCGGTCAACCCGATGCCTACTGCATTATATAAAGAAATCAACCAGCAGGAAACATGCAATAAGAAAGTACACCCCTCAACCTTTATCCTCACGCCTTTACCATTCCCGTATACCTTAAACTTACTAGTACACTTGACTCTAACCCCCTACTCTATCACCCTACTCGCTCTGTTCTTGATCATTGCTTAACCATTCTATCTCATAAAGGAGTTCCCGAACACAACCACTACCAACCCGGCCAACCACTCACGACATGCCCTCGCTTCTTCTATATCACAATTCAAGCCTTGACCACATAGAATACTCTATCAAGGCTCACTAATATTTTTGAATACGAATCCCCTTCTCAAGGTAGGACATGTGTACTTTTTGCATCATGAACACTACCCAACTTCTCATTGTTTAAGAACACAAACAACCTCTCTAAAAAAAGTTGATAGCAACACCTGGATCCTGGTCTCCAGTTACGTGACAACATACATATTGGGCATGATCATTCCCAGTTAATTCTAGTAAACGAGATATAAGCAAGTAATTACAACACAGTAAATACACATATACATGATTAATAATTTAATTATCATTTTAGGAGCAATATACATTTCCCCAATATCAATGACAGGTAGATATGAATGTAGTAGTCACAAATGATCCTCTCATAGAACCCACACCCAAACTGTTAGTTTGTCGAAACGTGACACTCGATCTAATATATATGTAGCAGAACGTGACACCCTGTCCAATATATGTGTCGGAACGTGACACCCGATCCAATATATGTGTCGGAACATGGCACTTGGTCCAGTCAGCAGAACCACAACCAAAATCCTACCCATAATGAATAGTTCACTGTGTCACATAGTCAAGTAACAGATTCATGGCATGTAATTGTCCATACTTAGTCATTTCATTAGGTTCGATTCATGTGTCTCTATTCACATACATGCATGATACAATGGAGCAATTAACAAGCATATATAGCACAAACGAGAAGTCAAACCATCACCAACCCCTAGTCACCGGGCGAGGCTTGCCCCCGCTCCATGGTACACATCATATTTAACAACTAAGAGTACATGTACAACCATCTCTTTTTCTGTGGCGAAGGCCTAAACATGAATTCTACCGTTAATTAGCAATATATTACGTAGTGAGCACGAATTTACGACTACTCAAGTAAGTAAACCTAGCCTACCTGGGCGCCAAGCAGATGTAGGGGGATTATAGTTCCAATCCTGGATTTTGATCAATGAGATGGTAGATTTTGGCCAGGAATCAGCGAGTTTTCGTCAACCTTACACTAGCAATATATTTCTCCTTCCTTCCTAAGCCTAGAGAAACCTTTTGAGGGTTTCTAGGTGACCCTCACCTCTTTTTGGTACTTCAGGAAAAAAGAAAAAATAAGACTTCGCGTCATTTAGTTCTTCCCTCCGACCATCCCGCTCTGGTGCTCCCATCCCGCTGGGACGTCGCCACCATAGCGGCATCATCCCGCTCTGGCGGGATAATAGGGTCTAGTTACTCATGACGTTTGTTCCTTCATAAGTAATGATGGTTCGGGTCTTTACAAATGATGAGTTTTATTCAAAATTCATGCTGACAACATCTTATAAAATAAAAATAATGTACTAAAACTAAAAAGAAAGATAGATGAGAAAATAACAAGTATAGTAGTTTTCTTTTTACGTGTTCTTATATTATTTCTTTGTTACAAAAATAGAGAGATAGATACATGTATATACTTGGGCACCAAATATATTGCATGGATATCTAATTTACAACACCTAGTGTATTATGTGTATATCTATCTTACAACACAAAGTATATCTATTATACAACACAAATTATATTGTGTGTACATTTATTCTTTAACAAAAAGTATATTATATGGACATCCATCCACAACAAATTGATATATATTATAATCAGTAGCTTTTTATACTTTATAATTACTTCACTCTCAACATTTTTGGGCAAAAACTTTCATATCAAGTTTATTTTCTCTTCTAGAGTTGACAATCTCCCTTCCTTTACCATCTTTTTATTTATCTATTGATCAAGTTTATCTACATGCCATTCTTTTTGTATTTTTGTTACTCATTATCTTCTCTTTTTTCGTGAAATCAATGATAATGTGAATTTCCATTTCTTTCCTTTTTATTCGAACTTCAAAAATATTTGTAACCACTGTATGATGTTATTATATTTTTTTTAAATTTTCAGTAGATCTATATTGATATGTAATGACTCTCTATGTCATTTTCTTTGTTTTTAGTTTTTAAAGCTTTTCTTTAGTGACCTCACATCATTTTTGACTTGCTGGGACTAATAGTTCAGTCACTATATCATTCGTTTGGTTTTTATACAAAGTTTTCCTGTCCTGGAGCTATGAAGTTTGACTATTTTATTATACCCAAAACATCAAGTAAACGATCTCAGAATATAATTATGTTGCTTTATTAGCTATGGAACATTGATTTTAGTCTAGATAAACCCTTGGTTAAGTTTCTGAGGTTGTTGCACTTATTTTGAGCAACCTTATGGCTTTTGGAAAAAAATGGAGCCTTGGGTTTGGGACCCACTTTTTTGGAGACAATATTTGATGATTGTTTTGACATTTCCATTGAGTCTAGAATATCGAATTTGATGAGGTAGCATAATTTGTTTGCATGTACGGGGGTTCTGAATGAATCTCGAGCCCTCGTCTAAGCATTTTTGCCAACTCCAAGTTGAGCTGGTGCACCCAGTTTTGTTCTTTGCGTCACACATTTGAAGCCACATTTGCAAAGGTGTCACGACCCAAAGAATACCATAGATGTGATATGATGTATAACACCCCGAGATCCCTATACAACCCACTTGACATACATACAACACAATATAGAAGAGTTTAGGTAAGGAGTCCAATATCATAAAGAGAGTTTAAAGGAAAATGCAGACTCATAACTATGTCTTGACAAGTCCTTCTAAAACATAACAAGAGTGGCTGGAACGTAACCCATAAATAACGTACAAAGTCAGGATAGTAAAAGAAAACATAAACAATAAAGTTTTCGGGACCTTACCCTCGGAGTCGGAGGACTCACCAATCAATTAGTCTGAATTATCAATCCAAACTAACCATGAATAGGAGGATATAGATAATCTGACCCTACATTATAAGACAATGTAGGCACACATATGCATTAGTACATGGAATGTACTAAGTATGATGGAAATGTTAAAAAAAACATAAATGTGATCATATGAGGACATTAAACAAGAATATGCATGAACAAGCTAAAAATATATTAAAACCTTTAAAGGAGAATCATAAATCATGAAGTATGAACATGGTCAATTGTCACAACCCAGGGGTACCCCCTAGACGTAGCATGGCATACAAAACACCGAGAGGCCTCATATAAGCCACTTAGCTTTCATAACATAAGATAATATAAAGGAGAAGAAATTTAAAACATTTTTCAACCAACGTCAAAGTTTTATATCAAAAAGCGAAAGTGTATTACACTTGTCTCAAACCATCTTAAACATGAATATCTTGGGACACAACCCATACATAGTGTTCAAAACATGAAATGAAGGGAAATAAGAGAAATGGTGGTCATATCCTCGAATGCTACGAGGACTCACCAATCTTCAAGTCTTGCTCTACTAAGATCCTAGCTAAGGGGATGAGAGTTGATATCGCCAGACCCTACATTTGGATAAGAAATGTAGGCAAGAGTATGCTTTAGTATAAGTATGTACTAAATATGATAGCTAACATAAACATCCACATAAGCATAAGAGATAACATCATAAGTCATAAGCATAGTCAATGCACATAAATCATCATAACATAGGAGGAATATTTCTTGAAGTAACCTCAACTTATCTTTAGTCAAGACTTGGGTCATCCACCTCTGGTCAAGCATATCATGGAAGGCAACTCAAGAAAAAATACAAGCTTATCATTCATCATACATAGTCTAGCTTATATTTTATAGACATGGGGAATCACCTCTTGCCTTACTTTAAAGGAACATGGGTAGTCGCCTCTAGTCCTTATATAGATCATGGGTACTCGACTCTAGTCCACCTTAACATATGTATCATGGGTATTCACCTCTTGTCCAACATCATGTGACATGGTATTCACCTCTTGTCATTCTATAAGGATCATGGGTATTCGTCTCTTGTCCAATCATATCATAAGAAGGTGGGGAGTCACATCTTGTTCAACTTTAAGGAAAAAGGGTTAATCGCCTCTTTATCCTACTTCATGGAATACGGGTAATCGCCTCATATCCATCTCATTTGGAGGTCATGGGTAATCGCCTCTAGCCTTATCAATATCTTAGTCATTAGCATTAGATTCATTTTAGGTGAGCAATACTTTCAACCTAGAATCATTCAATGTGAGAAAGCCTTTCACATTCATACTTACGCAATTCATGTGGGAACTATCCCTTCCACAACAATCACATCAATAATCAACAATTCATCATATATGATTTACTCTCAAAGAACTACTCATCATAATCACCCTATATGCTTCAATCTCAAGCAATTCATAATGTATCTCATCCATCCTATAAGAATACATCTAGCCCAAAAATTCCCCTTTCATGGATCAAACCCATCTATATCAAATTCATCTTAGAAAACATGGGTTGAGAATGGGTACATGTAAATTCATTCTAAAAATATGTAATCCTATCAATTTAAGCATAAACAATTATAAACCCAATCATTTGGATCAACATAAATCAAGACCTACAACATTAGAAGAAAACCCTAACTCAAATTGGGGAATTTCTACTTTTCAATTGGGGAATCTTGGGGGCTACATGGATGAAAGGATTCCATGGATGAAAATCCATCATACCTTGATTACAAATCCCACAAATTCTTGAGGATTGGAGACTTGACCTTGATCCTAGCTCCAACTCTTTCTTTTTCTTCAAGTTCTAAAGAGAGAAATATTTGAGAGGAAGACTTTGAGTTTCTTTTGGTGAATTTGAGAGAATTAGTTGAACGAACTAATTTGAGGGTTGAAATCATTTATATAGGAGGTCCTAAACATAGACAAAATGACATAGTATAAGAACTAATTAATTAGGAAAATACCCAACTACCCCTAAACTTAACTGCCAACTGACCACCGACCTTCCACCCACGGACCCAGTCGACGGACCGTGGTCTGACCCACTACCCATCCTGGTCGACCTTGGTTTGGGGTCAGAAGATGGTTTTTGGGCCATCGATCCACGGACCCTAAGCACGGACAGTGATCTGGCGTACGGTCCATAGGTCAGGCAGTGGTCCTGGGCCTCTATAACTTAGCCAAGGTGGCCAACCCACGGACCGACCTATGGTCCGTGTTTCAACCCACGGGTCGTGGTTGGCACCTGCAACTTCCCAAAATCTGATCCTTTTCCCTTTTTTCGGATATGGGGTTTCACAATATCTTCCCCTTGGGATCATTCTTCCTCGAATGAGATTCAAACTGGTTCTAAAAGATTAAGAGAGGAACTTAATGCAATGCATACAACTGAGTAGGAACTATCGTGTCCAAGCTAAGGCATTCTCAAAACATCATAGGAAGGGTGAATGTAACTCTATCAGGCCATTATGTATGCAATGCATGTAAATAAGGAGGAAACATCAAATCCAAGCTAATCAGCTCAAATTCATCTTAAGGGAAGGTAGAAACTACATCTAGCAACCCAATATGCATGAAATTTCAACATTTACTCATGTTCAAGGAGGAATTACCTTCTCCAAGCTAAAAACATGCTCAACACAATCTCATTGAGATCATATGCAATTTGTTCTGAAAAGCATATCTAAAGCATGTTCATCAATTCATATCATGGAGTCTATAGGCAACTCATACTTAATGCACTATAACATGAGGAAAATCAATCATATAAACTCATTTTCTTTCAAGACACAAGTTTTCATGTACATGCATAACATAAGGAAATCATGGGAACATCTAAAACACACATGATTTCAAACAAGGAGTAAATTATGAGGAAACTCATTACCTCAAGCTAGAGTAGAAGGAAAAAGATGAGGATATCGGGACTTTATATCGGCCTTGGCCTCCCAAGTAGCACCCTCAACTAAGTGATTCCTCCACAATACTTTCACGGAAGCAACTTCCTTGTTTCTCAACTTCTTAACTTGCCGGTCTAAGATATCCGGTACCTCTTCATAAGAGAGACTTTCATCAACCCCCAAGCCTTCTAGGGGAACTATGTATGTCAGATCTCTAACACACTTCTTAAGCATTGAGACATGGAACACCGGATGCACCATTGCCAAATCATTCGGTAAATCAAGTTCATAAGAAACTTCATCCACACATCTCAAAATTTGATACGGGCCTATGTATCGGGGACTAAGTTTCCCTTTCTTCTTGAATCTCATCACACCCTTCAAGCATGAGATTTTCAAGTAGACCCAATTACTAATCTCAAACTTAAGGTCTCTTTTTCTAACATCGTCATATGACTTTTGTCAGCTTTGGGCTATTCTGAACCTCTCTCTAATAAGCCGGACTTTCTCCATAGCCTCATGAACTATTCGGGTCTTGTCAAGGCAACTTCACCCACTTCAAACCACCCTATGGGAGATCTACACCTCCTACCATAAAGATCTTCAAAGGGGGTCATACCAATACAAGAATGGTAGTTATTATTATAAGCAACCTCTATCAAAGGCAAAAGATCATCCCAATTTCCCTTGAAATCGATGACACATGCTCTCAACATATCCTCTAAAGTTTAGATCGTTCGCTCCGCTTGCCCATCAGTTTGTGGTTGAAAAGTCGTGCTAAGTTTCACTTTAGTTCCAAGACCCTTTTGGAATGACTTCCAAAAATGAGAAGTAAACTGGGTACCTCTATCAGAGATAATAGACAAGGGCACACCATGCAACCTTAACATTTCCCTCAAATATAACTTAGCATAGTCTTCCTTCGTATAAGAAACTTTGACGAAAAAGAAATGGGCTGATTTCGTCATTCGTTATACTATGACCCAAATCGAATCATATTGTAGCCGAGTACGTGGCAACCCTACTATAAAGTCCATATTAAAGTTTTCCAACTTCCAAGTAGGAATGCTAATGCCTTGGGATAAACCTCCCAGTTTCTGATGCTCAACTTTCAATTGTTGGAAATTTGGACACTTAACCACAAATCCCACAATATCCTTCTTCATCCCATTCCACCAATAGACCTCCCGCAAGTCACGGTACATCTTGGTGGCTCCTGGGTGAATAAAATATCGAGAACTATGGGCTTCTGTCAAGATTTGTTCCCTTAAGTCATCAACATTTGGAACACATAATCGACCTTCGTATCTAAGCACCCCATCCTCCCCCTTGGGAGAAAGCCTCAACGGACTTCTTGAGCACCGTTTCTTTCAATTCTACCAAAGTCGTATCTAGACATTGCGTAGCTTTCACGTCACTCACAAAAGATGATTCAGAACCATTATGGACCATAACACCACCCTTGGGAGAGTCCATCAACCGAACACCCAAACAAGCCAATCTATGTACATCTCGTACCAATTCCTTCTTATCATCATCAATGTGAGAAACACTACCCATAGACAATCAACTAAGAGCATTTTCCACTACATTCGCCTTACCAGGGTGATAGAGAACACTTATATCATGATCTTTCAATAACTCAAGCCACCTTCTTTGGAAAAGATTTAGATCCTTCTGATTAAACACATATTGCAAGTTCTTCTGGTCGGTGAATACATCTAGATGAACACCATACAAATAGTGCCTCCATATCTTTAAGGCAAAAACCACCGCCGCTAATTCAATATCATTGGTCGGATAATTCTTCTCATGAGCCTTAAGTTACCTAGAAGCATAGACAATAACCTTTATGTTTTGCATAAGAACACAACCCAATCCAATTCTCGATGCATCACAATATACCACAAAACCGCCCGTCCCTTCCGATAAAGTCAAAACCGATGCGGAAGTAAGTCTATATTTTAACTCTTGGAAAATTTTCTCACATAATTCGGACCATACAAACTTAGCATTCTTTTGAGTCAAAGATGTCAATGGAGAGACAATAGAAGAAAACCCCTCAACAAACCGTCAGTAATAACCGACCAAACCCAAGAAACTTCTAATGTCCGAAGGTAATAGAGGTCTAGGCCAACTCTTGATCGCATCCATCTTCTTAGGATCTACCTCAATACCTTTACTAGAAACAATATGACCAAGGAAAGCTACGAACCTTAACCAAAACTCACACTTGCTAAATTTTGCAAAGAGTTGTTGTTACTTAAGGACTTGCAACACAATCCTCAAATGATTAGTATGCTCATTCTCGCTCTTTGAGTAGATCAAAATATCATCAATGAACACTAACACAAACATGTCAAGGTATTGTCTAAAAACCCTAATCATCAAATCCATAAGTGCCGCCGGAGCATTAGTCAACCAAACGACATCACTAAAAACTCAAAATGACCATATCGGGTTCTAAAATCCATCTTCGGAATATCATCCTCTTTCACCCACAATTGGTGATAACCCGATCTTAGGTCGATCTTAGAAAAGTAACTTGCACCTTGAAGTTGGTCAAGCAAATCATCTATCCTTGGAAGAGGATACTTATTCTTAATGGTCACCTTGTTCAACTACGATAGTCAATACACATTCGGAGTGAACCATCCTTTTTCTTAACAAACAAAATTGGAGCACCCCATGGAGAGATACTCGGTCGGATGAAACTCTTATCTAAAAAGTCCCTCAATCATTCCTTTAACTCTTTAAGTTCTACCAGAGCCATTCTATAAGGAGGAATAGAAATAGGTTGCGTATCTGGGAGAAGGTCAATACCAAAATTTATTTCCTATTCGGGAGGAATACCAGGTAAATCAAATGGGAACACTTCCGGATACTCACTAACAATGGGGACCGACTCAAGACTAGGGGTTTCGGAATCCATATCCCTCACACTAACTAAATGGTATAAGCAAACATTAGGAATCTATTTATCTAGCTTTGAGAAAAGAAATGAATCGACCTTTCGGCATAGAATTTCTTCCCTTCCACTCTAGGATAGGCTCACTCGGGAACTGAAGCTTGACTACTCGAGTTCTACAATCAATAGAAGCATAACAACATCAAAATCTAGCAGCTCAAACTCTACCAAGTCAACAAGAGTAACTCTATAGGATAAGGAGATGAGACACTTTCTATATACCCTTTCAGACAACACAGAATCTCCAACAAGAGTAGAGACAGAAAAAGGGTTTAACCACACTTGGGGAAACACATCAAATCTCATAGCCATAGATGGTGTCACAAAAGACAAAGTAGCATTGGTATCAAGTAAAGCATATACATCTAGTTGGAAAACTTTCAACATACATATAACCACATCGGCAGAATCCTCTTGTTCACCTCAAGTCAGAAGACCATAAAACCTATTTTACTTAGGAGCATTAGCACCCGAACTACTTGGACCGGATGAAGGGTAGGGTTGAGCCCTACGATGATTATCTCCTTCATTATTAGTGATAAACCCAAATTACACCTCTATTAAAGAAATATAACCAAATAATTGATTGTTGTTTAAGTAACAAGTGAGAAAAATTCAAACTTTAAGTTATCAATATGAGAGAGAAACTACAGTGTACGTGTTCCCCATAAGCTCTTAACACGGTAATCCTAATAATAATAATCCTTTCCTACTAATTTACCTGCAAAGTTGGTAAGATAGGTATCCCTAGGTGATTGGTCCTCCAAAAAAGGAATTTCACTACGAACCTTGGTCCGGCTACAAATGTATAATTTACTAACCTTACATTTACCTCAGATTAGACATCACATCAATGTGTGACTTAGTTTCACCCTCACACCAATTGATATTAGACTATTAGATAACATCCACTAAATCTCTGTTGATAATTATTTTCTCATTGACTACCTCCTTGGTCCGGCAAGTAGCAACGAGGCGGGTAATAACGCGTGCACTCGTTAAAAAGACTTCTAAGAGAAAGAATTGCCAATACATAAAAAAACACTATTCAAGAATTACTTAATTATTATTCATACATTGTTAATTGCTCATGGTTCCCACAACCCTAGCTGTGGATTTAGCTACTCATGCTTGAAACAACACAATTCATGTTTTGATAAGAAAAATTCAAGAACTTACGATTAGAGTAGAAGAAACCCAACTACGATATACCAAGAACTAAAAGTAAACAAATTGAATTTCAAAGTCAAAATTTTGTAAAACGAAATCCAGAAATCAAATTGCTAAAGTTGCAAGTTAATTCCACAATATACCAAGAACTAAAAGTAAACAATAATGTCTAACCCCCAAAAATGTGGTTTACATACCCTATTTATAGAAAAACATGTCTTAAACAAAAAGAAAACAAAATAAGGAAATAAACTTCTAGAATGCGACATCAATCGACGACTAGAACTACGGACCGTGTGTCGACCTACGGTCCATAGGTCCCCTTCTGTGGCTCCACACTTTGGATTTCTATCAGGTACTGGAACTTCAACTCTCTGAATCCATTCGACAGATGTGCAGGACGGCCCGTTAGTTGCTCTGTAGTTCCATACTTAGTCAGACTTTCCTGATGCTCCATCTACGCCTGCCCATCGACGGACCGTCAAAGGACCTACGGTCCGTGGATCACGTGTGTGGGTGGCTCCTTCTACATAATTTCAGTTGTCATCTCACTCAACCGTGTCCAAGTCTATTTCTTGCAAACCTAACACATAAAACATTATTTCTAATACAAAATGGCCCTAGACACACAAAAACACTTAAGTGAAATGTATCAAAAATATCATAAACTCACGGTATATCAACACCCTCAACTTAAACTTGTTGTTTGTCCGCAAGCGACACACTAACACTCTAAACGACACTTGTGTAGAAGCAAACATTCAAACTCAAGCAATCACATGGCTATCTATTCCCTCAAATCCCTTATTTACTGCAAACCTTTTTATCTAAACTCAATAATCTAACTCATGCGGATCAATATATGACAAAGATCGACCAAGAAACATCACAACATACACTTTTCACAATCGCCAAGGTACCAACTTTCAAACAATGTAACTAGTGCCCTCACTTCACACGAAATCCTTTTCACAAAATAGTTATGAATTTTGAGTTTTAGGATTCATTCAACACTCACGCTTAGAAGTGACTTCAAGTACAGTTAGTGCTCAATACCATAGGCTTGCCCTTATTTTCATTGCATAGACTCTCCAAACTAGTTGCTAGGATCACTATAGGACTTTCCTAGCTTGTAACATACGTTCAGGGTCAGGTAGGATATATTTGGATACTTTTTAGAGACTTTGTTCCCTCCTTGACATTACATTGGCTTTTTACCTCTTTTCTCAACCTATTTTTAACACCCTTTCATTTTACTTTCTTTCCCTTGATTCTTTTCAACACAGATGTGACTTTTGACTTTATGGCTCTTAATTATCACTTTCTTCTTTTTCTTTCACTTGGTTTTTCTTTATTTCTTTCAGCACTTTTGTTTATCATCTTTTTGCTTCTTTTGCACAAAGTCACAACTTTTTCTTTTCTTTTTCTCTCTTCAACACGCAACTCTTTTCATACCTTTTTTTTTCAGTTTCCTTTTTCACAACCACCGTCAATTTATGTGTTTAGCATGAGTTGAGGTGCACAATATCCAATGTCGGACCAGGGCCAAGATCAAGGTAAATTTTTGAATTAGCCACCCTCAACTTAGGCTTTTGGCGTAAGTCAAGGTGCACATGTCCAAGGAGGGACCGTGGCCTAAACAATTATTATAGGGAAGGTGAGTTAGGTGAATTCAAAGAAGTGGTCTCTCTTAGGCTCAAACATTTGGATCAAAGGGAACATTGATTTCATTTGGTTGGATCATTTTAGGCTTTAGTGGACTAATTTGAACAAGGGCCTATGATCACTTCCCAAATTCTAGCCTAGATTATCTTAGCAGGACCAACGGGGAAAGTTCTAGATTGGCTCATACTGTCTGAATATTCAACATTTCTCACACACTCTTGGCATATTGTTTCATTATCACATTATCAGATTACCCATTTCAAGGTTTAGCTTAAGTCATGAGGTCAAATCGGTTCTTTATCCTGTCATATTAAGATCCAACACATTCAACTCATCAAGACTATAGATCTAGCGCATTTCAAAAGTTTTAGATGGGTATCATTTCATGCTCATTATGCCATCAGGATTTCTATTGTTCAACTTACTTGTACACATACAATCCTAAACATGTCAGTTCAATAGAAATGAAAATAGTCTCTTAGGGGAAAAGAACACAGGCAAGAAAACCCCAAGAGAGGATTATGAGTTAGGTTACTTAGACTTCACCCTATCACTCACAATCCATTTACCCTACCCCCAACAAAATAAAGTGCAATTGTCCCCAATGCACAAAAAAGTCACAAGTAAAGGATCGGGTGAAGCAAACCTGTGGCCTATATGCGCCGAAGACCACCAAAGAAGCGGGTGTGTCCAATTTCCCGGATCCTGCAGGATCAACACCTGGAACGCCGTCAGTAGCACTCCTATCTACTATCCCAGCACTCTCAGTAGTGATCACACTGCCAGATGGTCCAACACCTATATCGTTGGCCCGCTGATGTCTCCGCCCCTCATTAACTATGGATCCCCTCCGAGCCTCTCAGTTTGTTGTCGCTCCTTCTTCCTCAATCGCTCAGCCTCAGCATCATCAGAAGAATGAGAGGAGCAGGGCACTTCCCCGACAGCGGTGCCAAAATTTGATTATCCCAAATTACACCTGTATTAAAGAAGTATAAGCAGTCGTTGTTAAATAAATAACCCAACTTGTAGGTTAGGGTCCATCCCACAAGGAATACAATTCAGACATAAACTTGACCAACTTTTATATTTGTTTAGTAAATTTATTTCCGAGATAAGTAAATAAAAGGGGGGGATTTTTAGAAACAAATAACTGATTGTTGGTTAAGTAACAAGTGAGAAAAATTCAAACTTTAAGTTATCAATATGAGAGAGAAACTAGGGTGTATGTGTTCCCCATAAGCTCTTAAGGCGGTAATCCTAGTAATAGTAATCCTTTCCTACTGTTTTACCTGCAAAGTTGGTAAGATAGGTATCCCTAGGTTATTGGTCCTCCAAATAAGGAATTTCACTTTGCACCTTTGTCCGGCTACAAGTGTATACTTTACTAACCTTACCTTGACCTTAGATTAGACATCACATCAATGTACGACTTAGTTTCACCCTCACACCAATTGATATTAGACTATTAGATAACATCCACTAAATCTCTGTTGATAATTGTTTCATCATTGACTACCTCCTTGGTCCGACAAGTAGCAACGAGGCGGGTTCTAACGCGTGCATTCGTTAAACAGACTTCTAAGCGAAAGAATTACCAATACATTAAAAAAACACTATTCAAGAATTACTTAATTATTATTCATACATTGTTAATTGCTCATGGTTCCCACAACCCTAGCTGTGGATTTAGCTACTCATGCTTGAAACAACACAATTCATGTTTTGATAAGAAGAATTCAAGAACTTACGATTAGAGTAGAAGAAACCCAAAATCTTCAATTGAATTTCAAAGTCAAAATTTTGTAAAACGAAATCCAGAAATCAAATTGCTAAAGTTGCAAGTTAATTCCACAATATACCAAGAACTAAAAGTAAACAATAATGTCTAACCCCTAAAAATGTGGTTTACATACCCTATTTATAGAAAAACATGTCTTAAA
>JAJOOS010005520.1:0-13268 GCA_029582725.1 Solanum chiquidenum
ATATCCCAGTGAAGCAGTGAGTGAATCTGGCGTCCTACAAGAGTGCCTGAGTGTCCATAATACTTAGACAAACATTAAACTACAAAGCTCTTCATCAAACAATTTAATTGTCTGAACTGATTTCCAGTAAAAATCACAAATCAAGTTTTGCTTGAGGCAAATATAACACCATAGCGTCCACGTATATTACTTAAATTGCAGAGTAAGCATTCAAATTACTCTGTGCAAGTATATATACAAACAAGTACACATTCGGAGACCCAAACATACTTGAACAATCAACTAAAATATATTAAGGACAAAAATGAACATCTTTGTTATACATTAAAGACCATTTCAATCAACTAAAATACATTAAGGACCACAAAAAGCATATTACTCATACGTTAAGCACAATTTCGGTCATTTTCTCTATGTAGGTATGTATATGTGTAAGTATATATACCCAAACATACATAATGAAGCTCAAAATTGCTAGCACATACCGCAAAAGCAAAGAATCATACATTGAGAAACCACACAAGTGCTTAAACTCCAACACATATATGCCTGCACAAAGTTGAACACTGCTATATATTTTCATTTTCTCAACACAGAAATAGTAACTTGTGTTAAATTCTACAGGCAAAGGCTGAAAGCGGAAAATACACAATAGACTGTAGAGTAATAGTAATGAATTGTCTACTTTGCTACTTCGGTGAGATTTTGCTACGAACTTGACATGAAAACGCCCCCATTGAGCTTTTAATAAGTAGATCCATTATCATGTCGCATTTGACTGCCCTGCCACATTAAAACCCTCCAACAAGAAGAAAAAGTTGAATTTATTGTTAGATTTGATAAAAGGGTTGTTCAATAGAAGAGCTAAAGTCACCTGCGACAGGCAAATGGAAGATCTGAACATCAAAAGCGTCGGAGCGATCGGAGAAAACTGAGATGTTCAGATCTAGGGTTAATAGAGAGGATTTGTAAATAATACTCTAATAAAAAAAAGTCTTATCAACGGATTGGAAGTATCGTATGAAAATTATATGACGAGAGGGAGTTGCTCGGATGTTAAGCCGCCCTCACTTTCAACCCGAAAGTTGCGAGCTCGAATCATCAAGGGAGCAAAAGGATGAAAGCTCTTAGGAAGGTAAAAAAAAAAAAGCATATGAGAATTATTGAACACACTTCTAAATTTAGTGTTAGTCTTTTTTCATATAGTTCAAAATAAATAATTATTCAAAGTTCTAGAGTTTTATCGAAACTTTTTTTCATTTTTGCCTCTTATTTATATTTTCTAGGTGGTAAGTAATTTCAAGAGAGTTAATTGCTTATATTTATAATTTTACTTTAAATTATTTATATTTCCAATAATAGTTTAAGAATATCTAAAATGGTAAAACTAAAAAGTGGTGTTTATTTTATATTTTAAACTCTTTTTCATAATAGGTGTACATTGCCTCAAGAATTCACTTATTTTGAAATAGAATAGAGAGAGTATTAATTGAATTTTTTTAGATTTTTTAATTGTTCAAAATAATTGAATTATTCAAAGTTTAAGTTGGATGTTCGAATTTTTTTCATATTTGTCATTTTTTTAGGGCAACTTTCGCATATAGTCATTCAAAAATAGTTTAATTACGCTCTATAGTTATAGTTTGCTAATTACGATTCGTAGCTACATGTTATAGGGAGGAGAGTGGCGAGATTGGGAGAGAGAGGAGAGAGGCGGACGAGAGAGGGCAAAGAGTGGAGAGAGACGAATTGTATATGTATATCTCTCAAATAATTGTATATATGTAACTAGTATACATATGTATTTGTATATCTAGCGAGCGAGATTGGGAGAGGGAGGAGAGAGGCGAGCGAGAAAGGGCAGAGAGTGGAGAGAGGCAAACTGTATATGTATATCTGTCAGATAATTGTATATATATATAACTGATATACATATGTATTTGTATATCTGACGAGCGAGATTGGGAAAAGAGAGGAGAGAGGCTAGCGAGAAAGGTCAGAGAGTGGAGAGATGCTAATTGTATTTGTATATATGTCATGTAATTGTATATGTGTGTATAATTTGTGTTTGTATATGTATAAAAGAGGACAGGTAACATAATTAAAGTTAAAAATTAAGTTGTGAGCCATAATTAATTCAAACTATAGCTATATTAGCTAATTAACTAGTATATGTTTGCTTTTTCGTGTAATTTTTCCTTTTCTTTATCAAAGTTTTATATTTTCTATGAGATAAAATACACTACTTACAAAGTTTTATTTATGATTTCATAAAAGATTATCATAATAGTAAAAATTATGGCTTAAATTATGTCCTTGATTGATTTTTTTAGTATATGTGTTTACCTCATAAATTTAGTTAATATGAAATAAAGGGAGAAATATTAAGGAAAAATTACTGAAATACACGTCTTATGTTTCCCTTATTTCCAATATCCCCTTCTATTTCTAAAAATCTCTAAAATTCCTTATTTTTTTAATGTATCCGAACTACATATTTTGTATTCGAGCTAGTTTTTAATGTATCCAAGCTAACATATCATGTATCCAGTTTATGTTATAATGTATCCGAGATACTCTTTAATGTATCCGATTTGTGTTACTTTTTAAGGGATTAATGTAATTACAAACTAAAGAGGGATAGATTGTAATTTCATATTAAAACTATGAGATTCCTAAAATTTACCCTATTATTAATTCTATCTTCAAACTATTGACAGTCTTAAAAACATATTTTTTACTTGACTTACTAAACTTAAATACTGCTAATCTTGCAATAGGAGTTAGGGATGTACCGCAAAATTGGCTTATTGGTATTGGATTATCGGATTAACGGTTGGTGAACAAATTAAAATTTTATAGTTAACGTTTTATCGTTGCGGGATCAGATTACTCAATTTTCTTATTGGGGAAACCGTTAACCCGATAATTCTCTATTTGTTAAGAAAATACTTATGTGCATGCACCCTCAAAACTTAGATTTTTTTATATGTCTCACTTTGATTTACAATTACTAAATTACCAGTTTAAGTAGGGTTAGAATTTTTTTGTTTGTTTGATGGGAGATCAATATATTGGTGAGTGAAAGCGAAAGAAGAGAGCATGAAATGGTGGAGTTAATACACCGCCCGCTAACCATCCTATAATTTTTAATCTGATACCAAATCAATTATCGATAGCTCAGGACGGAGCTATAGCCATCTAGAGTGTCCAGTCGAAAAATTATGTTGTATATATATATATTAAATTCTGAGTTTGAATGATATACATGAGCGGATTTAAGAAGGCTTATGGGATGTCATGTGACACTGTTTCCTCGGAATTTTTTACTAAATATGTTATATACGATTAGAAGGAAAAGACATAAAAGATATATTTCAAAAGGTGACACTCCTTAAACAAAAGCGCAATTGGTCAAGCATTGAGAATCTAAACCTTTAGGATCACGTGTTCAAATCTGTAAAACCTCATTTTAATAAAATTTTATGTTTTTTTCCCTTCTTTCTCACATTAGTAGTACTTATTATTTGTAGAAATTTTAGGAATCACATAGTTTTAATTAGAGTTGTTAATATGGGCTAGGTTCGTTGAGCCGATCTGATCTAACCCGAGATTTAATAAGATTGGCTAAGATTTTTGGAGCCCATTTAAGAAAAGGGCTTTTTAACCCAGCTTGAATAAGCATGCTGATTTATGAGGCTTGAGAAATATAGGTAGGACCGATTCGTGAGCCAAATAAAAATAATTAAAAATAATAATATAATATTAAAATTTAAAATTAAAGAGAGTCCAAACTCAAAATCTATTTAATATTAACTAATTGAAACCGCATATAAATTGCAGATGAAAATGAAGATGTTAAGACAACCTTGCCACAAGCTGATTCAGATATGCTTGATGAAGATGATCATGAAGTGTTAGATACACCATAGATTTCATGTGTTAGATACACCATAAGTTTCATGATTTTTTTAAGGAGTTTATTTTTAACCTTTTTATGGTTGGAATATTGTCAGATTTTTTGTGTGTTTAACATGACAAAACAATTAGATTAATATTTCTATTTAGATATTTATACTTTTATTTGAAAAAACCTTAATAAATATTATAAAGATAATTTTATTTGTGGATTTGATTAACAAGTAGTAACATTAACACCATGTAATATTGTTTTGTTGATATTTATGATAATATTTTTAAATTATAATTTATAATTTATTTTAATAATTATAAAAAATATATAATTTTAAAAAAAGTGGGCTGGTTCGGCAAGCCTGTAGCCCACGTACTTGTGGGCTGGGCCGACCATTTTATGGCCCACACCAAAAATGGGCTAGCCCGACCTGACCCGTAAAATATCAAAGCATGTATGGGATAGCCCAGATGGGGGTGGGCTAGCCAATATCGACAGCTCTAGTTTTAATATGAAATTACAATCTATCCTTATTTAGTTTGTAATTACATTAATCCTTGAAAAAGTAAAATAAACCGGATACATAATATGTAGCTCGAATACATTAAAAACTAGCTCAAATACATTATAAAATAAATCAGATACATAATATGTAGCTCAGATACATTAAAAACTAGCTCAGACACATTATAAAATAAATCGAATACATAATATGCAGCTTGGATACATTAAAAAATTAAGAGATTTTAGAGGATTTTAAAAATAGAAGGGAATATTGAAATAAGAGAAACATAAGACGTATATTTCAGTAATTTTTTCTTATATTTAATGATGATATTCATAAAAGAAAACCCAATAAAAAAGAGTTATTATTTATGTTTTTTCCCTTCTTTCTCACATTAGTAGTACTTATTATTTTTAATGATGATATTATATGATGAATGGTAGTTTTAATGTATCTGAACTACATATTATGTATCCGGTTTATTTTATAATGTATTCGAGCTAGTTTTTAATGTATACTAACTACATATTATGTATCCGAGCTAGTTTTTAATGTATCCGAGCTACATATTATGTATCCGATTTATGTTATAATGTATCCGAGATACTCTTTAATGTATATGAGCTACATATTATGTATTCGATTTGTGTTACTTTTTAAGGGATTAATGTAATTACAAACTAAAGAGGGATAGATTGTAATTTCATATTAAAACTAGGTGATTCCTAAAATTTACCCTAATATTAATTCTATCTTCAAACTATTGACAATCTTAAAAACATATTTTTTACTTGACTAACTAAACTTAAATACCCCTAATCTTGCAATAGGAGTTAGGGATCTACCACAAAATTGACTTATTGGTATTGAATTATCGGATTAACGGTTGGTGAACAGATTAAAATTTTATAGTTAACGGTTTATCGTTGCGGGATCAAATTACTCAATTTTCTTATTGGGGAAACCGTTAACCCGATAATTCTCTATTTGTTAAGAAAATATTTATGTTCATGCACCCTCAAAACTTATATTTTTATATATCTCACTTTGATTTACAATTACTAAATTACCAGCTCAAGTAGGGTTAATTTTTTTGTTTGTTTGATGGGAGATCAATATATTGGTGAGTGAAAGCGAAAGAAGAGAGCATGAAATGGTGGAGTTAATACACCACCCGCTAACCATCCTAAAATTTTTAATCTGATACCAAATCAATTATCGATAGCTCAGGGCAAAGCTATAGCCATCCAGAGTGTCCAGTCGAAAAATTACGTTGTATATATATATATATATATATATATATTAAATTCTGAGTTTAAATGATATAAATGAGCGGATTTAAGAAGGCTTATGGTGTGTCATGTGACACTGTTTTCTCGAATTTTTTTTACTAAATATGTTATATACGATTAGAAAGGAAAAACATAAAAGTATTGTAAATATGTGGATGTCATGGGACCACCCCTTTTTACTGTAGCAACATCACTTCTCCAAGTAATATTTTTCCTATAAAAGGATATGCAATGCAAGATATCAAAGTGAAAAAACAAAAATTTATTTCATCTTTTTACTTTACTTATTCCTTCTCTCTTTCCTCTTGCAATTTAAGTTAAATATTTTCTTTATTTTATAACACGTTATTAGCACGAGGAACTAATTTTTTCCGAATAAGTTTCTATATCAGAATTATTAGTTCGTTAAAAAGGGGAAATCATAGACAGAGCAGAGAGGGACAACTATACTTGAAAAATAGCACATTCACTTAAATGAGAAAATATAATTAAAATAATGTCCAAAAGTCTAGTCATGAATATGACGCTGCATAAACTTTTATTTATATATTATTATAACTAATGTTATATATAGAGCCGTCAAAATGGGTTTAGCCCATGGGGTCGGTCCAACCCTACCCGTTGTTAAGCTAGGATTGGGATATGATTTTTCAAACTCGTTTAAAACTAGGGCTCATAAGCCCTGCCCATATAAGCCCTTGGACCTTGAGGCTTGATCGGGGCTGGGCAGGGGTCGGTCCATGGGTCAAAACTTTTTATTCAACAGTAATTTACAATAATTTCACTAGTATATAATCTAATTATTTGAATATACGCTATGTTGTAATATTATGAATCTTCGTACCCAGATACATATATCTCGGAATATATGGACTCAAAATTAGGTAAATTTGTTCTAGATGCACTCTATCAAAGTAGATTCACATGTATCTATGATACATCTACAAATCTCGTCCCTCGCCTCCCTCCCATCTTGCTTGTCACTCGCATATCTGGTATGCGAGATACATGCTAATTACATTAGATTTTTTCTAGTGTTACTGAAACAACACCATTGTTTGTCATATTTGATTTGAAAATCTTCTCATTTTCTTGATGTTATAGAATTACAAGTTTGGAAAAAAAAGAGTTGGGTTGGGTTGAGCATTTTCAGGCCCTACCAAATGAAGGGCCGGCCCGCCCTAGCTCTTCAAATTCCTTAGCCCGCGAAGCTTGGGCCCGATGGGCCTGGGCTGGCCCTTTTTGACAGCTATAGTTATATACTTGCAATAGAATTATTATTTAATGCATTTTCTTATTGCATAATTTATTTTTGAAAAAGTAATTGATTTAAAATAGATAAAATATTATTATACAATTAAAGGAAAACTAAATAGCTACATACGATGAATTAATCCCTGGCAATTTCTCATCAAATTTTAAGTATTATGCACTATCATTATTTCTATGGTTATAACATTAATTAACAATCAACTTACTTTTATATGAACATATCGTCAGGATCTATTTATATTTATTTGCTTTAGAATTTTAGTCTTAGTTAAACTTTGTTATTTCTAATTCATCTTTTTTTTAGTTTTCATCATGTCAAATCTATCAAAGCTTGAGTTTGTGGCACTTGACATCGCTGAAAAAGTTTATTTGTCATGGGTCCTTAATGCTGAAATCACCTTGACGCTAAAGGTCTTGGTGAAACTATTAAACAAGAAAATAAAGCATCAAGTCAGGATAAAGCGAAGTTTTCTCCGACATCATCTTCATGAGAAATTAAAAACTGAATATTTAATTGTGAAAAACCCTCTTGAATTACCAAAAGCCCGATATGAGTGGATACACCTTTGATTTCAAGATTTTAAAACTGTAACCGAGTATAATTCTGCTATTCATAAAGTAAGTTTCATACTAAAATTCTGTGGAGATACTATCACTGATGATGACTTACTTGAAAAAACTTTTTCCACTTTTCACGCTTCAAATGTGTTGTTACAACAACAATACCGTGAAAAAGGGTTTAAGAAATATTCTAAATTAATTACATGCCTACTTGTGGCTGAGCAGAATAATACTTTGTTGATGAAAAATCATGAAGCCCGTCCCACTGGATCTGCTCCATTCCCTGAAGAGAATGTTGTAGCAACACATAATCAGTTTGAATCAAGAGAAAATAATTTTTGTGGCCGTGGACGTGGACGTGGTAGAGGACGAAATAATTATCGTCATTTTGATGGAAATAAACATGAGAGTAACAAAATTTCTCAAAATAATCCTTCTCGAGGTAGAATCAATATTTGTCACCGATGTGGTATGAAAGGTCATTGGGATCGTGAATGTCGTACGCCTGATCATTTTGTGAAACTTTATCAGGCCTCTCTAAAAAAAAAGATAATAATGTGGAGGCACACTTGACCTTTCGGAATGATGATAATGAAGCAGCTTCTTCAAATAAATATGATGATATTGAGGAAAATCTTGCTTATAAAGATGATGATTTTGAAGGCCTCCCAATATTACTCATTTGGAAGCTGAAGACTTTTATGAGAATATTGATTGGAGAACTGATCATCTAACTGGAGATAAATTATGAAAAAGAATAATTGTTATTTTCTATTATGTTTACTACTATGTTGTTCTTCTTAAATGTTTTTTCTTAAGGCATTAAGCCGTTGCTAATTTCTACATTTTTAGTATAATTTCTTAGAGTTTCTTATGTTATTAGTTTTTCACGTTCTTATAATATCTTTTATTATTTTTATGAAGAATATGGAAATTTCCCAGTCTTCAGTTGGATCCAAAATCAATCATGATGATATATGTCTTACAGATAGTGCCACAACACATACAATTTTAAGAAATAAGAAATATTTCTCTTACTTGATTATGAAAGAAGCTAATGTTAATACAATATCTGGTAGTACAAAATTAATTGAAGGCTCCGAAAAAGATAATTTAGTACTTATCGGAGGAACGAATTTGACAATCAATGAAGCATTATATTATAGTAAGTCTCAAAGAAACTTATTAAGTTTCAAAGACATTCGTCAAAATAACTATCATATTGAGACTACAACTGATGGAAATAATTAATATCTTTATATTACTACAATAATGTCAGGTAAGAAGTTTATACTTGAAAAGTTACATGCTCTTTCATCCGGCTTATACTACACAAGTATCAGCATGGTTGAAAAACATGTCATAGTAAACAAAATGTTTACTCAATCAAATAATTTTATTATTTGGCATGACCGGTTGGGCCATTTCGATTCTAATATGATGCGCAAAATAATTGAGAGTTCACATGGACACTCTCTGAAGAACCATAAAATTCTTCAATTTAAGAAATTCTCTTGTGTTGCATGTTCTCAAGGCAAATTGATTACTAGACCATCAGTAATCAAAGTGGGAAATGAATCTCCAGCATTTCTGAAATGTATACAAGGTGATATATGTGGGCTCACTCATCCATCATGTGGACCATTTAAATATTATATAGTTTTAATAGATGTATCTACAAGATGGTCACATGTGTGCTTATTATCAACTCACAATGTGGTGTTTGCAAGATTACTTGCTCAGATAATAAAGTTAAGAGCACAATTTTCAGATTATACAATTAAGAAAACTCGTCTTGATAATTCTGGTGAATTTACATCCCAGGCTTTTAATGATTATTATATATCAACTGGGATAACAATTGAGCATCCAATTGCTCATGTTCATACTCAAAATGGTCTAACGAAATCATTGATTAAACGTCTTCAATTAATTACTAGACCAATGCTTATGAGAACAAAACTTCCCATTTCATTATGGTCATGCTATTTTACATGCAGTAAGTCTTGTACGGATCAAACCGACAAGCTATCATAAAGTCTCTCCATTACAATTGGTTTTTGGTCAGGAGCCGAACATTTCCCATCTAAAAATATTTGGATGTGCGGTATATGTTCCAATTGCTCCACCATAACGTACAAAGATGGTCCCCAAAGAAGGTTGGGTATGAATATTCTTCTATTATAAAATATTTGAAACCTATGACTGGAGATTTATTTACGGCAAGATTTGTTGATTGTCATTTCAATGAATCAGTATACCCATCATTAGGAGGAGAAAATAAGCAGCTAAAAAATGAAATAGATTGGAATGCATTATCACTATCTCATTTAGATTCTCGTACAAATAAATGTGAACAAGAGGTTCAAAAGATAATCCATTTGCAAAATATTGCAAATCAACTGCCAGATGCATTCACTGACATATCAAGAGTTACTAAATCTCATATTTCAGCTGCTAATGCTCCAATTCAAGTTGACGTCCCGATAGGATAATTAATTAATACAAATGAGTCTAAACCACGCTTAAAACGTGATAGACCAATCGGTTCCAAAGATAAAAAATCTCGAAAAAAGAAAGAAGCTAACGATCAAGATGGTCTTAATATGAAAAAACCTGCTTAAGAAGAACAAGGAGACATAATAATTGATGAAACCTTGGAAGAGGTTCAGGTGCCTGAAAATAATGAAGAAATCTCAATAAACTATGTCTCATCAAGAAAAATATGGAAGCGAAATGATATAATTGTCAACAATATTTTTGCTTATAATGTTGCTATAGAAATAATGCAACAAAATGAGGATCTTGAACCAAAATCTATCGAGGAATGTAGACAGAGAAATGATTGGCCAAAATGGAAAGATGCAATTCAAGTTGAATTAGCTTCGCTTGAAAAACGTGAAGTTTTCGGACCGATAATCCAAACACCTGAAGGTATAAATCCAGTGAGGTACAAATGGGTCTTTGTGCGAAAATAAAATGAGAAAAATAAAGTCGTAAGATATAAAGCACGACTTGTGGCACAAGGATTTTTGCAAAGACATATTCTCATGTGGTGGATGCAATCACGTTCAAGTATCTTATAAATCTGGCAGTTCATGAAAAACTTGACATGCATATGATGAATGTCATTACGGCCTATTTATATAGCTCACTAGACAAGACATATGAAAATTCCTAAAGGATTAAAAATGCCTGAAGTATATAAAGATTCCCGGGAAATTTGTTCAATAAAACTTCAAAAATCTTTATACGAATTGAAACAATCAGGATGCATGTGGTATAATCGACTTAGCGAATATCTATTAAAGGAAGGGTATAAGAATGACCCAATTTGTCCTTGTGTATTTATTGATTATATGGATCCAGAAAACATGTGGTCTTTCTTTAAAAGAAGACATCCCAACAACATTATATGAAGACAATGATGCGTGTATAGCTCAACTAAGAGAAGGATACACCAAAGGAAATAAAACAAAACATATTTCACCAAAATTCTTTTTTACTCGTGATCTACAAAAGAAGGGTGAAATATATGTTTGACAAGTTCATTCCAGTGATAATGTAACATCTCGCAATTTGAAATAGCTAGGAAGAAGCTAAGAACTTGAATTAATCGATTTTGGAAATAGTGGAAAATCTGGAAAATTGTTCAAGTTAGGAAAAGTGAGTTTTTGGTCAACTTCAAACGGCCATAAATCCTAGCCAGGATGAGTTAGGTGTACTTCCAGATATGGTTGGATAGCTCTTGAAATGATATTTCCAACGCCGCCGAGTTTGCACGATTTCAACATCGTATGAGTGAGTTATGCCCTTTAAAAGTTGGGATGTTGGATTAAAGAAAGTCTAATCCGGATATGTGAAGGGTAAACTAGTTTTTTCCTTACCTAATTTACCTATTTCATTTTTAGGGATTAATTGGGGTAAAACAAGACTTTATTCAGTTTAGAAAATTAGAATTTACGCTATTCAAGTAAATTATTAATACTTCTTCTATTAACGAAAATATTAAAGGACATAATTTAAATCGTAATTTTTATTATTGTCTTTTATAAAATCATAAATATAACTTTATAAGTAGTGTAATTTATCTTCAAGAAAATATGAAATTTCTATAAATGAAAGCGCAAATACGAAAAAAATTTCAAACATTCATCTTGAACTTTGAACAATTCAATTATTTTGAATAATGAAAAGAGGCTAAAAAATCACTTATTATGAAATAGAGGGAGTATTTAGTGTTTCGATTTAATTTAGTTGTCTTACTTTCCTATATATTTTGTTATATATTTTAAAATTATATAAGAAATATTATTTAAAAAATTACGTAAAAAACATAAATCACAATAATTGATAATTTAAAATATTTAAAAACCATATAAACATTTAATTGACTCTGCATTTCATTGTGTCACATGAATTGAGATCGAGAAAGTAACATATATTATTTAAAAATAGCGTAACAAATATTATAGATTATAATATAATTAACAATTTAAAATATTTTAAAAAATACCTAACTCTGCAAATTTCATCAATATTATATAAATTAAAAAATTAAGAGTAACATATATTGAGCCCATACTGACACGAGCACAATATCTTATACATTATACATTATACACAATAGTATAAGATTTTCCAAGCACACATGTCTTCAACGACGTGTGCTTCTTGGTATAACCATTGTGTTGAAGGCCATTTTGCCATTACAGATGGAGCATTTGGACGCCTTCCCATTTAGTTAAGCGTGTCACGTTCTAAAGGCCTCAACAGTCGCAATATTACCACAACTTTTCTTTAATCTATTCTCTCCCATTATATATACGTGTATACATCCTAAATCTCCATTTTTAATAAAAATATAAAATAATTTTCTGTGCCACGTGTTGTGTTGACTCTCTTGATATAAATTTGTTTTATCTGATTTTGACTTAATATAAAATTTAAGATAGTAATATATATATTATTACTATATTATAGAAGACTCTAAGAATTACTACCAACCAACCAATAAGATCCCTACTAATGTCCAATATATTTATATAATATATAAGTGGGTCCCACCACATTCCACTTCAATACTACATACATTATATATTAATTGCTACACTATAAATCACTACTAATATCCAATATATTTCTAAAATACATAAGTGGCCCCACCACCTTCCACTTAAATACTACATATTATATATTAATTATTATTGGGCAAAAGGTCAAATATACCCCCGAACTTTCAAAAATGGTATGTATATGTCCTCCGTTATACTTTAAGGTCGTATGTATCCCTATCGTCATACTTTTGGACCATATATACCCTTTAATTAAAGGGTCAGACACGTGGCACCATCTCAATAAGTTACCAATTTTTTTTATTTTTTTTCTTAAATCCAAATTTAAGAAATTTGGATTTTAAAAAAAATAATAAAAAATTGGGCAAGTTATTGAGATGGTGCCATGTGTCTGTCCGTTTGATTAAAGGGTATATATGGTCCAAAAGTATGACGACCTTAAAGTATAACGGAGGGTAAATACATACCATTTTTGAAAGTTCGGGGGTATATTTGACCTTTTTCCCATTATTATTTACTATACTATAAATGACTTAAATACTCCATATTATCTATTACAATAATTAACAATTATTTGACACTTTAAATTCTATCAATGCCATTTTGACAAGTGACAACTATAAAAATTTAGGGCCAGGGGCGGAGTTAGA
>JAJOOS010005521.1:0-51496 GCA_029582725.1 Solanum chiquidenum
ATTAATTGTTGTTTTCTTGGAAATACTTTGACTAATTGAATATAATCGTGGGTTAAAGTAAAGTCTAAACCATTTTCCTCGTGGGATCGACCCCAACCTACAAGTTGGGTTCTTTACTTGATAACGATTGCTTACGCTTCTTCAGGGAGGTGTAATTTGAGCATATCAAATATTTTTTCTGCAAATTTTCCAACTTGTAGGTTGGGGTCGATCCCACGAGGAAAATGGTTTAGACTTTACTTTAACCCACGATTATGGTAGCCATGCATAAAAACATTAGAAACATTCAAAAAGGAACATTTCATTTGAAAGCATGCAATTTATCAAGTATAAGCATTATCATAGAGATAATTGAAAAGCATAAGTCATAACATCATCTTTAAAGCCTTTGAACACTTATGTGATACTTCTTCAAGCATGCCTTAGTTCATTATTACACTTCTTATTCTTGTGGGAAATAAGCCTTAACCAACATGAGACCATGTTAGTTTTAACATGGAATCCGGTGACTCCCTCACCGAAAAGGGTTGGTCTAGTTGCCTAAGGTAGAACCGGTAACTCTTAGCTTAGGTGGATCTACTAGCTAAGTATTCTACCAGGGCACATTGTTTATGGGATAATGAGATTGTTACTAGAAATCCAGCCTTACTACTGGAGATCTTCCATCTCAAGATGTTGCTTCTAAAAACCTGGCCTTATTGCGGGAGAGCTTCCACCTCATGCAATATTCACTCGGTGCTAAACATTAAATTCCCAAGGAGTAGTTAATTATTTACTAACAACATTACTCAACAAAGGGCACCATTGGCCTACCGATTCAAGGTACATCATTATAATAGATCTTCTTAGTTACTCATGAAAGGGCGCCCTTGGCCTACCGGTTCAAGGTACATTACTACTTGAGAAAACCTTCCACATCATGTTTATCATGATTTCATGAGAATAACCTTTCACATCATGTTGATCATGATTTTATGAGAATAACCTTTCACATAATGTTGATCATGATTTCATGAGAATAACCTTTCAATCAGCCCACAACAACAACATATTCATTGATACTTCACTCTCAAAGTGTACTTATAGCATTTACATAGATTTCATGAAAACATGCATAATCTCATACTTTACCTCCTTGAAGTTTACAACTCACTTTCAACTAACACATCTAGAATCCAAGCATTAGACATGGATATGATTATAATTCAAGCAATTATATCACCTGATGCATAATTTCATTGAAATTCTCTTGTATCAACAATGACCCACATTATATCATCAACTTGAGAAATATGGGGGAGTTCATGGGTTCTTGGAGATGCATCATAAAATTCATAAGAAATTACAAATACATGCTTAATATAACTCAATTCATTCATAAAAAACAAGTTAGAAAGGAACCCATGACTTTAGAATCAAACCCCACAATTTGGGGGTTTCTATAACTTGAATTTGAATGTTTTGAGAGGGATTCATGGGTGAAAGCTACCCATGGATGAAAACCACCATACCTCAATCACATTTCCCGAAGAAATTTATTAGTAAAACCCTTCTTTCGAAACCCTAGTTGAATCATCATCATCTTGTTTTTTTTTCTTTCTTTTTCTTTTCTTTTTCTTCTTTGAGTTTTCTAGAGAGAGAATATTTTTGGAGATGATGAACTTTGAGACTTGATTTGGGTTTTTGAAATAATGAGTTTAATAGGTTGGTTTTTGTGTAAATATGACTTATATAGTGATCCTAAACCTACCTAAAATGACTTCACTTTAATTGGATTAAAACCTGAATGACCCAAAACACCCTTCACAATAAGTGACCTGCCCAGGAACCACGATAGGCCCCACGAGCCGTGGTCCCTTCCATGGACCTTGAGGAAGTGCCTAGGAAACAAGTGCCTTTAGTCCACAAGCCCAATGCATCTTCACGAGGGGCTCCACGAGCCGTGGTGCTTGCCTCGAGCCGTGGTCCCTATCGTGGTCCTTGAGGTAATGGCTTGCCACTGCCTTTCAACCCTCACACAACCAACTCCCCTCCACCAGCCTTCCCATGAGTCATGGTCTTCACCACGAGTCGTGAAGTGGCTCGTGAAGAGGGGCTGATATTTGGGCAGATTTTGGGAGGCTACTGCCTAGCCCACCACGAGGCCTCCCATGAACCATGGTCTTGACCACGAGCTGTGGTGGTGGGTGTGGTAGTTAGGGCAGCGCCTACAACCATGGAGGCTGCCTTAGCCCATTCCTATGGCCCTTGTCCTCTCTCCTTGACTCTAACCCTCATGTTTAGCTGTAGTTTAGTTTATTAGTTTCCGGGGTGTTACAATTCAATCATACTTATCAATTTATTATAGGAAGTATCTCTTTCACATCATAGCATTAACAATCAATAATGCATAGTGTAGGTTTTACTCTCAAAGCACTACATCTCATGATCATCCTTTATGCTCTACTCTCAAGCAAATAACATCATATTCATCATATATGCTTCAATCTAGAGCAATTCTATTCATAATTCATCAATCCTACAAGGAGATATCTAACCGATAGAATTTCCTTCACATGGCATCAAACCCATTATATCACTTCAACCCTAAAATCATATGATAGGCATGGGTACATGTATATAGGTGTCTTAGACTTAGACAAAACGACACCACTTCAATTAAATCAAAACCGGAAAAGATCCTTAAGACCCTAAACTTAACCGCCAGTGACGAACAAGGGACCTTTGATCGACGGACCGTCGATTGACCTACGGCCCATCCTGATTTGTCGTGGTCTAGTCAGATATTTTGGCCAATCCAAGTAAGTCTGGACCACGAGGTGTGAACCCACCTACAGTCCATAGGTCCGTTCATGGTCTATGCCTGGACATCTTTTGAGGTGGCCATCCACGAGGCCCACCTATGGGGTGTGGGTCCAACCACGGGCCGTGGTTGGGCTTCGTGGGTGGCACCTAAAACTTCTGTGAAATGGCTTCTTAGACCTAGATCGAATTTAGGGTGTTACATTATCTACCCCTTGGAATTTTTCATCCCTGAATGAGATTCTAAGCATGTTTCTAGCCAAAGACTCTAGACTAGCAGCCCATCATGCATGCAACTTATCTAAACGCACACAATAAGGAGGATATTCTTCTCCAAACTAAACATACTCAATGCACTTTAAGGGAGTAGGAACTACATCTAACTATCAAATATGCTTCAAAGCTTAACATTTCTCATGTTCAGGGAGGAACTATCATCTCCAACTCAAGAAAATTCTCAACACAATCTCATGGAGCTCATATGCAATTCAATCTAAAAAAAAACAAATTCAAGGAGGGGATCTCCACTCAAAGTCAAGGCTCGTTCTTGATTGACGTTTCAAATACACTTCATCTAGTTCTAAGTGTCAACGATAGTAAATCAGTATAAACCCAACTAAATGAGTTGGGGTCGACCCCATAGAGAGTAGGTTTCTTTTGAATTCAATTATGAAATTATGACAGTGACCTTTGCAGCTCAATAAACACAATACTTAAGAATCTATAAGTCAAACTCTAGGACATTGTACCAACCCAAATGAATTGTTGTCAAATCACCAAACCACTTCAACAAACAACAAAAGATGATCAAGTAGAGAGATAACACTTGGGGATTGACTAACTAACTGCAAAGTTCAACTCAATGGGTGTATATCATTACCAACAATATTAATTTGTCATAGGTAGGATGGCCTATAGGTAAGGCACTTTTCTCTAGAGCAATCACCTTATTTCTGCTGAGTTCTCTCGAACTTCAACACTATCCATAAGAAAACCAACCCACATTCTCATAAAATCTACTCTTTCAAGCAAGACACAAAGGTTGAATCTCAAGTTTCACTCTCTCAAGCTTAAACAGTTATGACCCACTAACTAAGGATGCAAAATTACTATCTTAGCTCTATACTTCTCTCTCGAGCAAGCACAAAACTCTAAAGTATATTGCACTAAGCATGCAATATTGAAATTAAACTACAGTAATAACTCAGACCCACTTCAAATTAACACCAAAATTCTCTAATTGATAACACCCATTAAGTCAAACGCAACAATTGGTCACATTGTTAAACCCCAAGATTAGGGTTTGAGCCAATCATGGTAAAAAGATGAAATTAAATACCTGCCACATTTTCCATAGCTGGGTAGATGAAATTTGAAAGTCAAAAGTGAATAATATCTTCTCTATTACAAAATCCAATTGAAAAACCTCTCTTAAATTACTTGAAATCAACAATATCAATGTTTTTGCTCTCTATCTTTTGTTCCTCACAATTTTCTGAATGAATTCTCTCTCTTCCAAATATCAATTTATACAAATATGAGGTGTGGCTTTTTGAGCCATTCGGCGAGGAAAGTTGGCCTTTGCTGACCCGTTCGACGACTCACCTACCGTCCTCTCATATCGCATTCTTTCTTTACATTTTCCTCATCCAGCCACTGTAAATTTAGGTAATCCAAATTGGGATCGTTATTCCATTCCGCGATGCGTCCTTTAGTCTCTTAGCTCGCCATTCTGAATACAGCAAGGTCTCCATCAATACTGTTTGGCGACATGGTCATCCATCGCCGATGCAGTTCACCGAAAGTCCTCTTATTTTAGGCTTAGTGGTCTGTAAATTAAGGCGATCCAAGAACTTTTTGGCGATCCACCGAGTTCTCTCGTTAATCGATAAGTTTGTCTTTCCTCTCTCTTTTTCAACCTGTGTTGTCCTTCT
Organism: Solanum chiquidenum; assembly: GCA_029582725.1. Classification (NCBI taxonomy): domain Eukaryota; kingdom Viridiplantae; phylum Streptophyta; class Magnoliopsida; order Solanales; family Solanaceae; genus Solanum; species Solanum chiquidenum. The sequence continues at coordinate 4,737 of JAJOOS010005521.1, forward strand.
TGCCTACAAACGCCCTAGCTTTGTTCCTCACCCCATGTACCTGAAAGTTAAGGATTTTACATCAGTTATTGACACAAATTAAGTATTTGAGGACACTAAATCCATGTAAACAAAGCCCTAAATGAGTCCAAATCTTGGACTCATCAGTTTTATACTCATCTCATGAAGTCAATAAGCAAGCCATACTCAATACTTAACAACATGAGGAACAAACATCATAAAAGACATTTCTTCTAAAACTAAAGATTTTTCATGAACATACAATTTAAGGAAATCATGGAAACACACATAAAACACACATGACTTCAAACATAAGCAAAACAAGAGGAATTGATTAACTCAAGCTAGAATTGAAGGGAAAAGATGAGGATACCGGGACATCATATCCGCTTCCGCCTACCAAGTAGCACCCTCAACTAGATGATTTATCCATAACACCTTAACGGAAGCTACCTCTTTGTTCCTCAATCTCTTAACTTGCCGGTCAGGAATCTCAATCGGAACTTTTTCATAAGAAAGGTTCTCTTTCACTTCTAACCCTTCAAGGGTAATTATGAATATCGGATCTCCAACACACTTTTTCAACATAGAGTCATGGAAAAATAGATGCACCGATGCCAACTCATTTGGCAAATCAAGCTTATATGCAACCTTACAAACACGTCTCAAAATTTGATATTGGCCTACAAAATGGAGACTAAGCTTCCCTATCTTTCCAAACATCATTACACCCTTCATGGGTGAGATTTTCAAGTAAACTCAATCATGCACGTCAAACTCAAGGTCTCTCCTTCTAACATCAAAATAAGACTTTTGTCGACTTTGGGCCATTCTCAACCTCTCTCTAATGAGTCGAACCTTCTCAGTAGCCTTATGTACTAATTTGGGTCCTATCAAGGCAATTTCGCCTACCTCAAACCATTCGATAGGGGATCTACACATCCTACCATAAAAATCCTCAAACGAAACCATACCAATACTAGAATGCTAGCTATGATTATAGGCAAATTCTATCAAGGGAAAATGGTCATCCATACTTCTCTTGAAATATATCACGCAAGCCCTTAACATATCTTCCAATGTTTGGATTGTTCTTTCCTCTTGCCCATCAGTTTGGAGGTGAAAGGTTGTGCTAAGCTTAATTTTAGTGCCAAGAACCTTTTGGAACGACTTCCAAAACTGTGAAGTAAACTGAGTACCTCTATCAAAGATAATGGACAAGGGCATTCCATGCAACCTTACCATCTCCTTCAAGTACAACATAGCATAATCTTTCACCGCATAGGAAACTTTAACGGGAATGAAATGGGCTGACTTTGTCATTCGGTCAACTATAACCCAAATCGAATCATATTGATGCCGAGTCCGTGGCTACCGTACTATGCAGTCCATACTCAAATCTTCCCACTTCCAAGTAGAAATGCTAATATCATGGGATAAAGCTCCCGGTCTCTAATGCTCAACCTTTACTTGTTTACAATTAGGACATTTAGCCACAAATCCCGCAATAGCCTTCTTTATCCCATTCCACCAATAGATCTCCCATAAATCACAATACATCTTTGTGGCTCCCGGGTGAATAGAATATCAAGAATTATGGGCTTTGGATAAAATTTGATCCCTTAAGTCATCGACATCCGGAACACATAGATGACCTTGGTAGTTTAGGACACCATCTCCCCCTTGGGAGAAAGCCTCTACGAACTTTTTTAGTACCGCTTCTTTCAATTAGACCCCATTCTTCAAATTGAACCTTCCATCTCAAATAAATTCTCTCTCTAAACCTCCATGGAAGACATTGATGAAGCCTCAAGATAGGGGATGGGTTCCAACTGATTTCTCCTTCAAATTCCTAATGAAATTAATCATAAAGGTATGGGGATTTAATCTTTGATTCACCTTTCAATCAAAGAGCCAAATCAAAGTGATTTCGATGTTTTTCAAAAACACTAAAGACCCCAATTTCAATTCTAAGCTTGGGTTCTTGCATGAAAGTATTTCAAATGATGATTTATGTTAATATTGCTGGTTTTAAGATCAAAAACTCCATGAACCCTTGCATATCTTGAAAATCTAATTTTGGGTCTAAGGTGGGTCTATTGATTATGAGCTAATAATGTGATATTAATGTGCAGATTGTTATGGGATATTAGTTTATATATGGTTCTATATTGAATTATGAGGAATTGATGGTCAATTGTGTTATATTAGATGTTGGCCTTGAATGGGCAATTGTGACCTAAGGTTTATGATGATGATGAAGTTGTGAATAAATGATTGATTCTAGTATTTTTATATATATATATATATATGTTGTAGATGTTAGAATTGTGTGGTTGATGACTTTGAAAGTGGGGAGGTGTTTTCTTTATAAGCATGTTGTGATCACGGACTTGTAGGAAAAGTTGGATGATTGTTGTTTTGAGTAATGTTGATTATGTGAAGGTAATGTGATATGATGTGAATTTGTGTATGGTCTAAGAGCATGAAAGGTAACCTTGTGTAGAGACTTTATGTGTTATGCTTGGTTGTTGTCTTCTTTGAATGACTTATAATGAAGGTGAGTTTAGGATAGACTATGTTTATCTACTCTCACACCTAGTGAAGAATGAATGAAAGAATGTGAGAATGAATGAAAAGAATGAGAGTTAATGCTAAATGAATGAAAGTTGGGTCTATTGTAAGGATAGTCTCATAAAGTACTCCTTTAAATGAATGGGGTTCCTAGGTGAAAAGTTTTCTCATCTTAGAATCCAAGAGCTTCCTTAATGAATGAATGGGGGTTAGGATGGGTATTCCTTCGTGAGTTGAGATGAGAATACTTAGTAGCAATCCGTATCCCTAAATGAATGAATGTTGGGTTAGGATGAGTACTCCTTCTTGAGTTGAGATGAGAGTACTTAGTAGCAATCCTTATCCCTAAATGAATGAATGAAATGAATGTCCAACTCCGTGGGGGAATACTGTCTAGCACCGAGAGGATATGAAGATGGGTGGATTCTACTTCGTTAGTTGAGATATGAGTATTTAGTAGCAACCCTTAATATGGGTGCCCTTCCGTTAGTTGAGATGTGTGTACTTAGAAGCAATCCTTCTATCCCTTAACTATGTTCCCACATACGACTATCTAGTTGTCTCTACCACGTAAAGGCTAAAATAATGACCCTACCTTAGGCAAGTAGGGATCCCTCATCCGGTAAGGGTTACTACCTGGATTCCATGTCAAGCTTCATGGTCTATGTCGGTTAAGACTCTTCCCCCACATTAATGAATGAATGAACTAGGGTCTCTTAAGGGTGTACTACTTAGGATAGGTGGTGGAATGGGACAACATCTAGACATTGTACAAGTAGACATTTAAGGGAGATCTTGGTGTGTCTTAGTAATGATAATGAATGAATGAGTCATATTGGGCTAATTAATGAAAGTGTTGGTCTTTGAGCATGCTAATATGAAAGTGAGTCATAATGAATTGAATGTAAGTGCTTATGTTGAATTGAATGTATGTGATGATCTTATGTCATTAATGAATGAATTTTGTCTAAACGCATTAAGTTGAATGAACGATTTATGTTGAGATGTTAATGAAGCTTGTCTTGTGTAGCCGTAAGGATCACTTGGGTGTGGTATGGAGAGGTAGTATGGGATTCTTCACCATGTCTTACTGAGGTGAGTCTTGGGATGACATTTGACGATTGTTCTAGTTTTATGAAGTAACTTGTTGGCTTATGTGCATTATATGTCTTATTTGATTAATTGGTGAAGGTTGAGATATGCATGGTAAGTGCACTTTGTGTGACCTTAAGGTGGTCCCTTAGTGTGGGTGATGGTATGGGACGTTACCCGTATATTGCAAAAAGGTATTGCTTAAGGGTTACTTAAGGTGGAGGTCCAAGGCAAAAAGGTAAAGGTAAATGGGTTATGTATGTTTATGAGGTATTGTGAAGCATATGACTTTGTATCGTTGGTTGTGACTTTTAAGGTGCCTATCATGTTGAAGTTCATGAGATTTTATCAAAATGGCATGAAAGTATAACTTCCAAACAAATGTCCTTTTTAGCATGTTTTGCATATCCTCATACTTGGTACGAGTGTTGTACTAACCCCTTTTCTTCTATTTTACTACAAGTGTAGGTTGTGGTAACTGGGAGGAGATTTTGCTTTGGAGTTTGTTGGATTACTTCACTCTTCCAAGTTCATTGGTATGTCCTCAAGATTTGAAGACTATGTTTAGAAGTTTCTTAGTCATTGTAATAGACACTTAAGTTTCATTTCATTTGTAAAGGGCCGTGTCCCTTAGTACGTTTTAAATTCTTGTCTAAGATTGGCTAAAGAGACTATGTAATTACGCTTGCGTATTGATGTTTTCAAATGCTGATGACTCTTGAAGTCTTATGATTTTATTGAATAATTTTTTTAAATTCTTAGTGATTTTTATGATCTATGCGATGAATGAATGCTAAGGCTTGTATAAGACCTCTGAGAGGTCGAATACGCATGTAACGGCTTGGGGGTGCTCTCGGGTCGTTACAAACTTGGTATCAGAGCATAACGTTTTAAAGATTTATTTGAGGTTCAAAGTCTCGAAAGCCACGTCTAGTAGAGTCTTGTTCAACGGTGTGAGTCGCGACACATCTATGAGCGAGAGGCTATAGGACGATAGAAGTTTCACTTTCTTTCATTACTCTTGATGTCGTGCCTTAGAGTTTGGTCTATAAGTGTCCTTTTCCTAATCTGTCTCTTGTGTTTATAGGATATGAATACGAGGGCTAACCGGAAGAAAGTGGAAGAGGAGATAAATGATGCGGGAGTTTCTCCCCAAGGAGTGCAAGGTGACCAAGCTCCTTTAGGTAGGCAAGAGAATGTGGTTCTGGTGGTTCCCCCGGATATGACTAATGGAGAGATTAGATAGTCTTTTCTCTCCCTGGTCCGTGCCATGACTACTCAAACAAATAGAGATGTGAGGCCTAGGGTGAATGCTATGGAGAGTACCGTGGCCTCAAGGTTAAGGGATTTCACAAGAATGAACCCTCCTACATTCTTTGGTTCTAAGGTAGATGAGGACCCACAAAACTTTATAGATGAGGTGTTTAAGATTGTGGATGCAATGGGAGTGACTCCTAGGGAGAAGGCAGAGTTGGCTTCCTACCAACTCAAGGATGTAGCTCAAGTGTGGTTTGAGCAATGGAGGGATGAGAGACCCATAGGGGCTGACCCAATAGATTGGGGAGTGTTTAAGACGGCCTTTCTTGATTGATTTTTCTCCCTAGAGTTGAGGGACAAAAGTTGGTTGAGTTCATGAACCTACGTCAAGGGAATATGAGTGTGAAGGAATACTCTCTCAAGTTTACCCAACTCTCTAAGTATGCTCCTACCTTGGTAGCAAATTCTAGGGCTAGAATGAATAAGTTTGTGATGGGGGTTTCCGATTTGGTTGAAGAAGAGTGTCGTACGACCATGCTCCATCATGATATGGATATCTCTAGGCTTATGGTTTATGCTCAACAACTTGAGGAGACAAAGCTTAGGAAGATGAATAGAGATATGAAGAGGGCTAGGCCGGATGAACAAAACCAATCTAGGTCTAAGAAGAGGTTCTATAACCAAGATTCTTTAATGGTCAACAATGATAGGGTGTCTAACCCTAAACCTCAAAAAGGGAATGGAGGTGGTTCTACTTTTGAGAGGACTAGGTGTGCTACTTGTGGAAAGCAACATTTGGGCAAGTGTCTTGCCGGTACGGATGGATGCTTTGGATATGGGAGTAAGGGGCATAAGATGAGAGATTGCCCTACACTTAAGGCAAAAGGAAAAGAGACCAATCAAGTTGCTCATAATGGCCCGGATCCAAATGCTTCTAAGAAGAGTCGTTTCTATGTGCTACAAGCTAACAAGGATAAGGGAATAAATGAAGGTAAGTCAATTTTCTTTGTTGTTTGATGATAACCTTTGATGGGTTTACCCCAAGTGGGGGATGATGAGTTGAGTAGTAAGGTTGTTGATATCCTTATATTTTTCCTACTATTTTAATTCAAGCTTGAAACAAAGAGTTCTTAGTAGCATGTTGCATGTTGGAGTTTGTGATTGAATTTCCATATTCTCCTTATGATGTGCATATTTTAGTTGAATTCTTGCTTAAATAAATAAATGAGTTTTCATGATTATGTCCCTCATGATTTATATGCATTTATGAAGAATTGTTTAAATTGCTCCATGAGATGCCTAGTTGAGCATGCCTTGATGTGATCTTGATGTTGCATGATTATGCTTTTGAGAGAAATTGTATGGTAAGCCTATAAATGTTGTAATGAGTATGATATGCTATGGAGAAGGAAGTTCCCCCAAAGAAATGAGAAATGGTAAAGTTTTGTGCATATTGAGTGATAGATGTTATTCCTACTTCCTTGAATTGCATGAAAGTCTTGTTGTAATGCTTTTTATGTGGAGTTGATGTTTCCTCCTTGATGTGTGATGTAGTAATGATATTATATTGTAACACCCCTCAAAATGAAATAGGATAATTAGAGCTTCACATGTGTGTTAGTAGTTGATAAACTTGTATAAATGTTTAAAGCTGAGTTTATAGGTCAATTTAGTTAGTTTGACGTCAAACGTCAAGAGATGTCCATGACGTTCGGAGACTAGCCTAGTGTTGGTGCTTGCGTGTGCTTGATGTGTTGTCATAGTTTTGTTGTGTTGTTTGAAGTTTAGGTTAGAGAGAGTAACCCTAGTACCTAGGTGGAGTGGTATCGGGTCATGATGTCCGGGTAAGACTCCCCAAGGACCACCCGTAGGGTCCTTGGAGAGGTCCCAAACCTTGGCAAGAAGACTGCCCAAGGCAGTGTGGATTGACGCCCAGGACTGACGCCCCATCAATGGAGTGACGGACCGTCAAAGGGGGGAGTGGCACCACACTTAGGCGTGGGAGCTTAGCCCCTAAATGAGAGTCTCTGATCCAATTGACGGTTGCACAGGACAGTGTCGTCAATCCATTGACGTCAACTGTGGCCGTCGATTGGTGCCCTGTTTCACTGGCAAGTTTCGGCCAAGTGAGGGGTGAATCTCATTCTAATTAGACCCTAAACGACTATTTTACATATTTTTAGGTATTTTAAGTGTATTAAAAGTGTTTTATAGAATTTTGGGTTCATTATTTTTCAAAACCCCAGTTGAACCTCTCTTCTCCAAAACTCTCTCTAGGAAGACTCCATTAGAAGTGAAGAACTCAAGGTTTCTAGGTCAAATTCATCAAGTTTTGAAGAGGATTTTCGTGGGAATTCAATAAATAAGGTATGGGGATTTTATCTTTGATTTTCCTTTCAATCAAAGAGCCAAATCAAAGTTATTTCAATGTTTTTTCAACAACACTAAAAAACCCAATTTCAATTCTAAGATTGGGTTCTTGCATGAAAGTATTTCAAATGATGAATTATGTTAATATTGATGGTTTTAAGATCAAAACTCCATGAACCCTTGCCTATCTTGAAATCCTAAATTTTGGGTTTAAAGTGGGTCTATTGATTATGAGCTAATAATGTGATATTAATGTGTAGATTGTTATGAGCTATTAATTTATGTATTGCTGTATATTAAATTATGAGGAATTGATGGTCAATTGTGTTATATTGGGTGCTGGCCTTGAATGGGAAATTGTGACCTAAGGTTTATGCTGATGATAAAGTTGTGAATAGATTATTGATTCTAGTATTTTATATATAGATATGTTGTAGATGTTAGAATTGTGAGGTTTGAACCCTTTGAAATTGGGGAGGTGTTTACTTTATAAGCATGTTGTGATCATGGCCTTGTAGGCAAAGTTGGATGATTGTTGTGTTAAGTAATGTTGATTATGTGAAGGTAATGTGATATGATTTGAATTTGTGTATGGTCTAAGAGCATGAAAGGTAACCTTGTGTAGAGAATTTATGTGTTATGCTTGGTTGTTGTCTTCTTTGAATGACTTATAATGAAGGTGAGTTTAGGATAGACTATGTTTATCTACTCTCACACCTAGTGAAGAATGAATGAAAGAATGTGAGAATGAATGAAAAGAATGGGAGTTAGTGCTAATGAATGAAAGTTGGGTCTATTGTAAGGATAGTCTCGTAAAGTACTCCTTTAAATGATTGGGGTTCCTAGATGAATGTTTTTCTCATCTTTGAATCCAAGAGCTTCCTAAATGAATGAATGAGGGTTAGGATGGGTATTCCTTCGTGAGTTGAGATGAGAATACTTAGTAGCAATCCTTATCCCTAAAAGAATGAATATTGGGTTACGATGAGTACTCCTTCGTGAGTTGAGATGAGAGTACTTAGTAGCAATCCTTATCCCTAAACGAATGAATGAAATGAATGTCCAAACTCCGTGGGGGAGTAATGTCTAGCACCGAGAGGATATGAAGATGGGTCGATACTCCTTCGTTAGTTGAGATTTGAGTATTTAGTAGCAACCCTTAAGATGGGTGCCCCTCTGTTAGTTGAGATGTGGGTACTTAGAAGCAATCCTTCTATCCCTTAACTATGAGCCCACATGGGACTAGCTAGTGGTCTCTACCACGTAAAGGCTAAAAGAATTACCCTACCTAAGGTAAGTAGAGATCCCTTATCCGGTAAGGGTTATTACCGGGATTCCGGGTCAAGCTCCATGGTCTATGTCGGTTAAGGCTCTTCCCCCACATTAATGAATGAATGAACTAGGGTCTCTTAATGGTGTACTACTTAGGATAGGTGGTGGAATGGGACATCATCTAGACATTGCACAAGTAAACATTTAAGGGAGATCTTGGTGTGTGTTAGTAATGATAATTAATGAATGAGTCTTATTGGGCTAATTAATGAAAGTGTTGGTCCTTCAGCATGCTAATGTGAAGGTGAGTCATGATGAATTGAATGTAAGTACTTATGTTGAATTGAATGTATGTGATGATCTTATGTCATAAATGAATGAAGTTGTCTAAGTGCATTAAGTTGAATGAACGATTTATGTTTCGATGTGAATGGAGCTTGTCTTGTGTAGCCTTAAGGATCACTTGGGTGTGGTATGGAGAGGTAGTATGGGCTGACTCACCATGTCTTACTTAGGTGAGTCTTGGGATTACATTTGATGAGTGTTCTAGTTTTATGAAGCAACTTGTTGGCTTATGTTCTTATAAGTCTTACGTGATTAATTGGTGAAGGTTGATGTATGCATGGTAAGTGCAAATTTTGTGTGACCTTAAGGTGGTGCCTTAGTATGGGTGATGGTATGGTACGTTGCCCATACATTGCACAAAGGTATTGCTTAAGGGTTACTTAAGGTGGAGGTCCAAGGCAAGAAGGTAAAGGTAAATGGGTTGTGTATGTTTATGATGTATGGTGAAGCATATGACTTTGTATTGTTGGTTGTGATTTGTAAGGTGCCTATTTTGTTGATGTTCATGAGATTTTATCAAAATGGCAAAAAAGTATAACTTCCAAACAAATGTTATTTTTAGCATGTTTTGCATATTCTCATACTAAGTACGTGTGTTGTACTAACGCCTTTCTTCTATTTTACTACAAGTGTAGGTTGTGGTAACTAGGAGGAGATTGTGCTTTGGAGTTACTTGGATTGCTTCACTCTCCCAAGTCTTTGATATGTCCTCAAGATTCGAGGACTATGTTTAGAAGTTTCTTAGTCATTGTAATAGACACTTAAATTTAATTTAATTTGTAAAGGGCCGTGTCCCATAGTATGTTTTAAGTTCTTGTCTAAGATTGGCTAAAGAGACTTAGTAGTTCCGCTTGCGTATTGATGTTTTCAAATGTTGATGACTCTTGAAGTCTTATGGTTTTATGAATCAAAGTTTTAAATTCTTAGTGATTTTAATGATCTATGCGATGAATGAATGCTAAGGCTTGTATAAGACCTCCGAGAGGTCGAATACGCATGTAACAGCTAGGTGGTGCTCTCGGGTCGTTACAATTCACTGGTCCTACGGTCCGCGGTTGGCTCCGTCACTGACCACTTCTGCAATTTTCAACTCTTATCTCGATCAACCGCATCTGAACTTATTTCCTGCAAGAATTACATAAAACCATTATTTCAAACAACAAAATATCCCAAGACACACACAAACTCTAAGTGAAACGCATCAAAAATACCATAAACTAACGGTATATAAACACCCTCAACTTAAACTTTTTGTTTGTCCTCAAGCGACACACTAACACTCTAAACAACACTTACGTAGAAGCAAACATACAAACTCAAGCAATAATATGGCTGTGTCATTCAATTCCATAACTTAGTACAAATATTTTTTTTTAGACTCAATAAGCTAACTCATAAGGATCAACACATGACACAGACAAACTAATAGACATCAACACACACAGTTTCAAAAAATTCCAAGGTACCAACTCTCCAACAATGTAACTAGTGCCCTCACTTCAAAGAAATCCTTTTTCACACAATGAATACAATTATAAGTTCAAGGATTCAAACAACACTCACGCTCAGAAGTTAATTCAAATACAGTTAGTGCTCAATACCATAGGCTTGCCCTTATTTTCACTGCATAGACTCTCCAAAGTAGTTACTAGGATCAATATAGGACTTTCTTAGCTTGTAACGTCAGCTCAGGGTCAGGTAGGGTACATTTGTGTACTTTTCTTTACTTTTTTGCCCTCCTTGGCATTACATTCTCTTTTTACCTCTTTTCTCAACCAATTCTTTGCATATTTTTATTCTACTCCTTTCCTTCATTCTCTTCAGCACATGTGTGACTTTGACTTTATCGCTCTTCTTTTTCACCTTTTTTTTATTCTTCTTTTACTTCTTCTTTCTTTGTTTCTCATCATCATTATAATTTTTTCTTTTTCTTTTGACTTCAGTCACATCTTTTTCTATCTTTTTCTTTCCTCTACACAACTCTTTTCATACCCTTTTCTTTCGGTTTCCTTCTTCATAGCCATACTTAACTTATGTTTTTTTTATGATTTGAGGTGCACAATATCTGATGTTGTTCAAGGGCCAAGATTAAGGTAACTTTCTGAATTAGCCACCCTCAACTTAGGCTTTTGGCCAAACTTAAGGTGCACATGTCCAAGGAGGGATCGGGGCCAAAAAAATCTTTTAGGGAAGGTGATTTAGGTGTATTGAAAGAAGTGGTCTCTATTAGGCTCAAAATTTTGGATCAAAGGGAGCATTTATTTCTTTTGGTTGAATCATTTTAGGCTTTAGTGGACTCATTTGAACAACGGCCTAAGATCATCTCCCAATTCCTAGCCTAGATTGTCCTAACAGGACTAACGGGGTAGGTTCTAGATTGGCACACACTAAATGAACATACAAATCATCTCACAAACACTTGACACATTTTTTCATTACCAGATTATTGAATTACCTAGTTCAAGTTTTAGCTTAAGTCATGCTATCATACAGGTTCCTTATTATGTCATATGAATATCCAGCACATTCAACTCATTGAACCTATAGATCTAGCATATTTCAAAATTTTGCACAGGTATCAATTTCATGCTTCTTATGCCATCATGCTTTCATTCTTCTACTTATTTCTATACATACAATCTTAAACATGTCGGTTCAACACAAAACTAAATCATTCCCCTGGGAAAAAGAACATAGGCAAGAAAACCCCAAGGGAGGATTATGAGTTGGGTTACTCAGACTTAACCCTATCACTCACAACCGATTTACCCCATCCCCAACAAAATATAGTGATATTGCCCTAAATGCACAGATAATAAAAAAAATAAAGCATAGGGTGAAGAAAACATGTGGCGTATATGCGCCGAAGACCTATTAAGAGGCCGGTAGGTCCGGTTTCCCGGGACCCACTTGATTAACACTAAGGACACCATCAGTAGCACCTTCACCAAAAGTAGGAAAACCCTCAGTAGTGCTTACCGAACCTGATGGACCAACACCAATCTCATGAGCCTACTACTGCCTCATCTTGTCATCAATGATAGACTGCCTCGGGGCTACCTCAAACTGCTGGCGCTCCCTCTTTCTTACTCGTCTAGCCTCCTTAGTGTTGGAAGTGTGATCCGAGGAGCGGTGGCGCTTCCCAGCCGCATGAGAAGGTTCGGGTGGTGGGATAATGTCACCAAAAAGAGTAGTCATCACCACCTCATCCTCCTCAATCACAGGTGCACCCTCTGGTACATTCTCAATAGTGGCTAGAAGAGCATCAATATAAGCACGGAGACTAGCCAACTCCATTTTGAAGGTGGGGATATCAATGGTCGAGGAAGGCCTATCTAAAAATCTCATTTTGAATGCATCTAGGCTTTTATTGACCACCTGTATCTTCCCATCCATCACACACTCCATACTAGCCTCATACTCCTCAACAGATAGTTGCATCCACGGCGTCATATGCTGCAGCAAGGTAGCCATCTGGGTCTCCAACTTCTAGACTGGGGCCAGAGGGACTAGAGTGGACCCTGAAGAGGATGTGGCTCGGGAACAGTTGGCAGCCTGGCTAGTTGAGGTGGGAGGTGGAGCCTCTGCATCTGTGGTTGTGGGCGGTATAGCGGTCTATTCAACCTATATCTGCTCCATATCATCAGCCATATCAGCACCCAAGATAGGTAGGTCAACATGTGGATCCCTCCGTGGTGCAGCTAGATTGGCGTCATCTCAAATAAGGCCAATGCCCACTGTCTTTGTTGCCTCTATAAGACTATCACAATGCCAAATTGGTACCCCACCTATCCTACACTATTGAAATAAAAGACACATAAATGGCAAAGTAGTTGTGTTCTTGAAGGCCCTCTCATGAATCGCAACAATCAAAATCAAGGCAAAGTCAAGCTCAAGTCCTGCCATAAGTGATGTCACCATCATGGCCCTATCCCAAGTAACCACTTTGTCTTCCTGAGTAAGGGACTGTATGGTACGCACAATGGTCCAAAAGAACTTCTCAGTAAAGCTCAGAGTTGCCTTTTTGATAGGCAAATTAGTATTGATAACCCATTCGGTACGCTCTCCCTCATTTGCAATGTGAGTGGCCATCAAACAAAGAAATGTCTCTCTCTGCTCAGCATCCCTCTTAAATGTCCCTCTCTACACCAAGCCCATCCTTTAGTCATACTCCGTTGTATTGATCGACAGAGTATGGGCTGAACCATATATGAACTGGTGGATAGTGGTCTCAGAGATTTCAACCGTGAAGTTCCGCACTAGAGTCTCCTAAAATGGTGGTTGAGCTAGTGGCTTATCCCATTTAGAGATGGAATTTCGAATAGTGGAGGCGTATGAGGCATATAACTCCTCAGTTATCTCCTGACTGAACGTCCTTGTACTTTCTGCCATCCACTCACACATGTGCCTCCTGAACAACTCCTCAATAGTAGTTACCGTGTCAAGACTCCAAGTAAGGACCCGACGCTCCTCAGTAATAATGTGGGCTATCTTCCTATGTTCATTCAAAATCTTCCCATTATCACATATTTGGTACTGGCCCTCGATCCACCACCTATTTGGCTCCTTGGCATTAGGAACTGGCTCAGCTCTAGGTTGTACAAGGGCATCAAAGGAAGAAGTGGAAGCACTACTAGAACGGGAGCCGGAATGTGACTCAGAGCGGGACTGCGACCCTTTTGCAGATAATCTGCCTGGATTTATTCCTCATGATCTTGGGTCAGTAGGGAATCCTTTGGTGGTCTCTCGGATATACTCATAATCTTTGTGTTCATCTATCAAACGTCGGAAAGGGGAAACTAATTTGGACTTGTCCTTCCTTGAGTAAACGGGACCTTGTTTCGGGGCCATGGTACATGTGGAAGACTCGTTCATACTAAACGAACACCAAAAGATCCATGAAATAATTTAAGAACAAGAATCAGACTTATACAAAAAATCAAAAATTCCAAGCAGTAGCAGGATTGGTGACCCACGGTGGGTACCTATGGTCCGTCGATGGATTGACAGCCCGTGGGTACCCTCTGTAGGTCAGAGTACCCATTTTTAGGTGTGTTATGTTGGAGCCACGGATGTGCAGAACATTCTGTCGATGGAACGATGGACCGTAGTCTAAACCGTGGTTCACAATTAGCAAGAATTTTGTGCAGAGATAGTAATGGACCACGACCTATGGAAAAGGGGCAAATGAAAATTAGACTGAACAATGAAGAGGTAACCTTTAATATTTGTAGTTCTATGAAGTAAAGTGGTGAGCTCAAATCGGTATCGGCAATAACTTATAGAGTTGAGAGTGTTTATGAGGTGCAGGTTGAGGAGAGACTCGGTGTTAAGGCATTAGCAGCGGTTATGATGAACTTCGACAGTGATGGTATTGCAGAGTATGATGAGCTGGTTGCCGCACTTGTTAAGTGTGAATATCGGTCAGAACCAAAGAAGTTGGAGTTGGACATGAAAAATTGTCAGTCCCCACTTGCACCACCGTCTATTGAGGAGGCACCAAAATTAGAGCTTAAGGCTCTACTACTGCATTTGAGGTACGTGTTCTTGGGAAAAGATGATACTCTACCGGTCATTATTGCGGTTGATTTGAATGGACGACAAATAGAGTGTTTGGTTGTTGTATTGAAGAGGTTCAAGCGAGCCATTGGGTGGACTATTGCGGATATTATTGGGATCCCTCCCGGTATTTGTTCTCACAAAATCCAACTCATGCCGGATCACAAGACTAGTATTGAGCACCAAAGAAGATTAAATCTGCCTATGCAAGAGGCAGTTAAAAAGGGGATCATCAAGTGGTTGGATGCCGGAGTTATTTATCCTATTGCCGATAATAGTTGGGTGTGTCTGGTTCAGTGTGTGCCCAAGAAAGGTGGGATTATTGTGGTTCCTAATGAGAGAAACGAGCTTGTTCCGATGCGGTGTGTGACTAGATGGAGAGTCTGTATGGTCTACCGAAAATTAAATGCTTGGACCAAAAAAGATAATTTCCCTATACCAGTCATGGATCAGATGCTGGATAGACTGGCGGGTAAAGGTTGGTATTGTCTTCTTGATGGTTATTCGGGCTACAATCAGATTTCTATAGCTCCTGAATACCAATACAAGACCACCTTCACTTGCCCTTATGGGACTTTCTCTTTCAAACGAATGCCTTTTGGATTGTGTAATGCTCCCGCCACCATCTAGCGTTGTATGATGTCAATATTCTCTTATATGGTAGAGGATACTATTGAGTTGTTCATGGATGATTTATATGTGGTAGCTGACTCTTTTGATCATTGCTTCAATCATTTGGCCGAGGTACTTAAAAGGTGTGAAAATTGCAATCTTTTGCTGAATTGGGAAAAATGTCACTTTATGGTGAAAGAAGGGATAGTTCTGGGTCATCGAGTTTTTGAGAAGGGTATTGAGGTAGATAAACCGAAAGTTGAGGAAATAGAAAAGCTTCCACCACCTATCTCTATTAAAAGTGTTAGAAGACATCTTGGGCATGCAGGTTTCTATAGGAGGTTTATCAAGGATTTCTCCAAAATTGCACATCCATTGTGCAAATTGCTCGAAAAGGAGTATAATTTCGATTTTGATGATGCTTTTATGAGATCATTTGGGGAGTTGAAGGAGAAGTTAAGTACTGCGCCAATCATTATTTCACCGGATTGGGGACAACCGTTTGAAGTAAGGTCTGATGCAAATGGAGTGGTGATTGGTTTGGTATTGGGGCATAGGCGAGAGAAGATTATTCATCCTATTTACTATGCTAGCAAAGCTATAAATATGGCCTAGAAGAAATATACGGTGACTGAATAAGAGCCTCTTGCGGTGGTTTTTGCATTCGAGAAATTTTGATTCTACTTGCTTGGTACTAAGGTCACAGTGCATACTGACCATTATGCATTGAGGTACTTGATGGCGAAGAAGGATGCAAAATCAAGGTTGATCAGATGGGTATTATTGCTGCAGGAATTTGATTTTCTTGTGAAAGATAGAAAGGGGATTGAAAATCAAGTTGTCGATCACTTGTCTAGATTATAGGAAGAGGCTATGCTAAAGCTTGGTGATAGGCTGAAATTAATGATGCTTTTCCAAATGAACAGGTATTGGCTGTTTCTCATGATCTGATTCCTTGGTTCGCAGACTTTGCTAATTATGTGGCAAGTGATTTGGTGCCACCGGATTTTTCTTTTCACCAAAGGAAAAAGTTTATGCATGATGTGAAGAAATTCTTTTGGGATGAGCCTTACTTGTATCAGAGTTGTGCTGATGAGATTATTCGTTGTTGTGTGCCTGAGGTTGAGATGTTGAGTGTACTTGAGACATGTCATTCATCGCCTGTTGGTGGGCATCATAGTGGTATTCGGACAGCGCATAAGATTTTGAAGTGTGGGTACTACTGGCCTACCATCCACCAAGATGCTCATGATTTCGCCAAGTCTTGTGACCGTTGCCCAAGAGAAGGAGGGATTTCAAAGAGGCCAGAGCTTCCTATGAATCCTTTCTTGGTGATAGAATTGTTTGATGTATGGGGCATTGATTTTATGGGTCCGTTTGTGAGTTCACATGGGATGAAGTATATTCTTGTTGCAGTTTATTATGTTTCGAAGTGGGTGGAAGTAGTTGCGCTCCCCGACAATGAAGATAAAAGTGTCACCACATTCTTGAAAAAGAATATCTTCACCAGATTTGGTACACCGAGGGTGGTTATCAATGATGGAGGTGCCCACTTTTGTAATAAATTGTTCAAGGCACTACTTGAGAAATATGGTGTTCGCCACAATGTAGCCACTCCTTACTATATGCAGACCAGTGCGCAAGTTGAAGTGTCCAACAGAGAGATCAAACAGATTTTGGCAAAGACTGTGAATGCTAATAGAATGGATTGGTCAAGGAAGCTTGATGATGCTCTATGGGCCTATCACATCGCATTCAAGACTCATATTGGCATGTCCCCCTACGAACTTGTATATGGGAAGTCTTGCCATTTACCGGTAGAGTTAGAGCATAAGACTATGTGGGCACTAAAGAAGCTAAATTTGGATTGGGGCGCCGTATCAAATCAGAGAATGAGTGGCCTGAATGAACTTGATGAGTTTCGCCTAAAATTTTATGAAAGTTCAACCTTGTACAAAGAGAAGATAAAGAAGTATCAGGATCAAAGGATTGAAAAGCGAGAATTTGTTTTGGGTGATCTTGTGCTTCTATTCAACTCTAGGTTGCGCTTGTTTCCAGGCAAGCTCAAGTCCAAATGGACAGGGCCATTCTTAGTCACGTAAGTGCTCCCACATGGAGTGGTGGAGCTTGAAAACAGTGAGGGAACAAGATTCAAGGTAAATGGGCAAATGATCAAGATCTATCTGGGAAACGCGGAAACAGTGCAAGAACTTGTTGATGCCTATGTTCTTGATGAAGTATGAGTAATCAAGAGGCCTGCGTCGTGCCGCTATGTTAAATCAAGCGCTGCTTGGGAGGCAATCCAAGATGTACAATCTAGCCAACTATAGGTTTTTCTTTTCGGTTTTGTAGTTTTCTTTATTTAGTTACTTTTTTGTATTCCTTTAGATAGGTGTTTTTTTTTTTGGTTAGTGTTGGCTAGATATAGCATAGAGTCAGTGTCTAAAAAGTCTCCAGAAAATGTAAAAAGAAAGCCCTAATGGGTGATACATGTGCAGGGACGAAAAGCAAAATCTGTAGAAAAAGTCTTGTGCAGAGGTCTACGAACCCCATCGATAGTCCGTGGTTCATTCCACGGACCGTGAATGGTGTCCGTAAATCCCAGGTAAGGTTCCTAAATTTTAAAATGTAAGTGTGATCTACGGTACTCATCTATGCACCGTAGATCGACCCATGGACCGTAGACTGGTTCTCGTGGGTCCAAACCCTAGTTCTGCCTGACCCGACCTGGACCCCTCCTATTTAAAATCCCCCAATTTCAAAGCATTCCCACTTCCCTCCATTTACTCCCAATCCATTTCTAAACTCTGCATTCCCTTAAATCACTCCATAACTCCCCAATTAATCTTCCCTTTCTTTTCCCCACAATCCTAAATTCCCTTCCCTGCCCAAACTCCACTCATCCCCAAAACTCCCCACGAGGTTCGGTGCATAAAGGAAAAGTTGTGGTATAGAAAATGTCGAGTCATCACACAATCACCCCACTCTCGCTGCTTGTAAGGTAATAGATTGTCCCCTTACTTTGAATTTTGATTCATCGATTGATTATAGAAAGTCTGGAATTGGGTCTTGACCTTGGGAAAATTAATATATTAAATTGTTTGTTAAAGTAGAAGTGAATGCACCCTTGGGACGATATATTGTGATTGTGTTGTCTAAATGTAAGTTTCGACTTAGGGTTCCTTATCTTACAGAAAATACCCATAAAATAGAGTAATTGGAATCCCTAGAATGACGAACTACCATACTTCATGTTTTAATACATGATTAGACTAGGATATTGCTGAATATGAAAAACATATGGGCTTCCAATAGAAGAATGTCTGAGACCTGGCACAGATCCCATCCACGAGACCCCATTTACGGGCTGTAGGTCAATCTACGGACCGTAGATCAGGTCTGTGATTGGTGGCCCATGAGAATTTCACTAAGTATGGAACAACGGAAGTGGACTCGGTCTGAACATCTGTGGTTCCCATCAGCGACCAACTTTTTGGTACCTCTGAGCTACAGAAGGGATCCGCGTACCGTAGGTCAGCCTACGGACTGTACATGCCCAACATAGGTGGCCATTGAAGACACGGTCTGAATTTTTTCCTGTTTTTCATTTTTGTTTGTTCTTAGTTCTAAAATCTTTTGAGTGTGTTATGAATTTATTTTGGTACTAATTAGACATCCACAGGTACCATGGTGCGTATAAAGCAAGTGACCAACTCCAAAAGGCCAAAATCAAAATCTGTGGCGCCTACTTTTAGGCTGATTGATGAAGACACAGACGCAAAAAAGGATCCAACATATGTTCCAACGATTACGAGGATATCCCCTACTGCACCTCGGGCTACCCGTAACACATCCCGATAAGTGGTCACCGACGTAGTCACTGTCTCCACACTGATCGGGTTACCAACTAGTTCTTTTTCCGGTTCTGAGGCTGGTTCTAGTCCCGGCTCAGAGTCCGCTGCTGCTTCCATCTCTGAGCCCGCCCATGCTTCCAGCTTTGGTTCTGGATCCTCCACAGGCTCAGGGTCACATGACAAAGCTGCCTCGTCTGATGAGGCCACTAGTTCTGGAGAGGTCTCGGTGCCACGAAGCTACGACCCTGATCTGGTGGCTGGGGAGCCAAATAAATGGTGTGTTGAGAGGAAATGGAAAATCTATCGAGATGCCAGAATGTTGAATGAGAGAGAAAAGATGGTCCAGCTTATTATTGAAGAGTGCAGAGTCCTCACGGGGAGCTTACACACTATTCTCGACATCCACCTGCTTTTTCAGCTTCAAAAGTGTGATTGGATGGCTCGAGAGACCGGGACCTATAGTGAGGAGATAGTGTGGGAGTTCTATGCCTCCTATGCTGCCACTCTCCGAGGTTCGATTGACAAGAGGTCCAAGCTCACAGCCTAGGACCCTCTCATTTCTACTATGGTCCAAGGTTTTCCAGTGGAAATATCACATACCACCATCAGCCGATTACTCTACGACCCTGGACCTGATCACACTTGGGCACTCAACACAGTTGAATTTGATTATAGATGGGATGTTGTGAGGAGTAGAGCCGAGTAGATCCTTCACGCGTAATACTGAACAAAGGGAGGTTGTCTTATTATGGTTGGCCATGCACATAGCTGCAGATGCAGAGCGTGCGAAGTGGGTTAGGTCACAACGTTTGGGTATTCGGAAGGCCACCTTGAATTTGGTGACCATGTTTTTTTGGTTGCTGGTGCGGAACAGAGTGTTTCCCACAAAAGCTGACAATGCACTTACATGGGATAGAACAATAATGGTGGCAGCCTTAGTAGAGGGGTTCGAGATCGACTTCGCCCTCATGCTACTGGCAGAGATTCATCAGAGGGCATTCAAGACCTCCACTACTTACCCTTTTCCGTGCCTTATTTTCAACTATGCATGGACTCTGGTGTGCTGATATGGCATTGTGAAATATTGATACAGGCAATAAGAACACTCAATATTGGCCTGATTCGGGACGAGGCAAATGTGGCAGCACCTCGACGAGGGCCGCAGATCGATGTTCCAGTGGGTACTAATTTAGTAGATGTTGTAGAGCAGATGAAGGGTGATGAGACTGCCCCTCGAGCCCACACTGATAATGCCCCAGCCTCCTTCTCTCAGGCCGCTAGTCTAGCCCCCAGCTCATGTATAGCCACCCCACCTTCTAGAGCCTCTATTGTGCTGTTAGCTCAAGTTTAGAAATTGGAGGCGCAGATGGCCACACTACTTCACCATGTAAAGCCATGGATACAAAAGTCCATTGCAGATTTTGAGGCTAGGATGGAGAAGAGAATGGAAACCATGATGGATCAGAAGGTTCAGCCCATTCATAAGCGCCTGGATGCCTTCGAGTTGAGAGTACTCGCATGGCCAGCCTCGGTCACAATTATATCCTCCATTCAGACTAAGTTGGACAGTCTCCAGGCCGACGTTGATTCCATCCTTGTTGCGCCCATAGATGAGCCAAAGTCTGCACCCACTACATTGGCAGATGATACCGTACTTGATGCTCTATTTAGAGAGGATACATATGCACAACCCGAGCCTACCTATGCTCGTGGGAAGAGGCACCGCTCCAGCCAAAATTTTGATGCTACTGAGGAGGACCGAGCAAAGAAGCAGGAGCGCCAGTGGACTGAATAGGCTCGAAAAGCCTCCATTATAGATGTGGAGTTGCGCCACCAAAAGGTTTGTGGAAGTGCGCATGGAGCTTCGAGTTCTATACCCATTGTCGAGGGTCCGACTGTTGAGAGTCATGATGAGTGCACCACTGATGGTGCGGTTAGAATGATTGATAGAACTACTGAGGGTGTTGTGATTGCTTACGTGGGCACTACTGAAGGTGGCCCCAATGTTGTTGTAGCGGGCTCCGGGAAACCGGACTTACCCGCTTGTTGATCGTTCGTCGGCTCTATGCTTCACATGTTTGCTTCACCCAAATCCATTACTTTTTACTGCTATTTGTGTGCATTGGGGAAAATGGCACCTATTTTTTTGGGGGGTGGGGTAAATGGATTGTTAGTGATAGGGTGAAGTCTGAGTAACCCAACTCATAATCCTCTCTTGGGGATGCATGTTTTATTTTCCCCCAAGAGACTGCTTAATTTCAGTTGAACTGGCATGTGTTAGGATTGTATGTGTATAAGTATGAGAAAGAATGAAGCATGATGACAACTTTTGGATAGAAATGATACCCGTCCAATAATTTTTGTGATATGTGCTAAATTATGTAGACAAGAATGAGTTGAATGTGTTGGCTCTAAGTATGACGTGATAATGAATCAACTTGATAGCATGACTTAAGCTAAAACTTGAACTGGGTAATCTGATAATTTGATAATGAAACTATGTGCCAATAGGGTATGAGAATAGTTGATTGTTCAAACAATTTTTGGGCCAATCTAGAACTTGCTCGGTTAGTCCTGCTAAGATGAGGGAGCCACAAATTGAACTCATTTACGGCTTTATTTTGATAAGAATAGTGTCCTCGAATGCTTATTTTGTCTAAATATCTGATGATAACTTTTAAGTTTCACGTATTTAAAGTTTTAGTGAAAGCATGGACATTTAGGCGCAAAAAGGAACAAAAAGGCTGAAAAGAATGAAGAAGCTGAAGCCTGAGCTCCGCCGAGCACACTTGGCGACTTGCCAAAGGGACAGATTCCGCCCTTTGTTCCAGTACGCGAAGCCCTGAAGGAAGAGGATAAAAAAGGCGATAAATAGAGCAGTCAGCGCTACGTCGAAAAGTTCCGTGAAGTAGTACTATATCGCCCAATGGTACAGAACGTGAAGATGCTGAAGGCAGGCATGAAATGGTGATGAAACAGAAGAAAGGCGAGTCACCGAGTCATTCGGCGATGTCGACTAACTTCGCCGAAAGATTCGCCAGTGCTATTTTTTCTGAAGTCTATAAATACTAAACTTATTTATTAATTTTGGGGAGTCGAACATTAATTTTAATTTTCAAAATAGAATAGTACTTTTTGGGATATTTTTCTCTCAAGTTTAGAGAGCGTTTTTTATGGGAGAGTTGAAGAATGAAGGGTTTCATCTTCCCCAATTTGGAAGTGGGTCTTCTCCATTCTTCTTCCTTTGCTTAAATCAATGTTTAATTTCTTATACCCATTTGAGTTCACTATCATTTTAGGTGTATTTTGTTATTTTTTGATGTGTGGCTAAACCCCCCTATTTTTGGGGTGTGATTTAGCAAATATGAGTTGATATTATTGTTGGGTCTTGCTTGCTGATAGGTTAGATGTAGTTTGATGGTGATTTTACGTAGTGGTTGTGGTTTAACCTAAAGGGTTTGTAGTTGGAAATACAAAGCCACCCATGTGTTTTCGGCTTTCCCGAGAGAGAGGTCGCGAAACCAAGACCACTAGACTGATGGCCTAAGGAGTGGGTCGATATAAGGTTCATCCCGAGAGGGTGAGCCCTAGTCCCATATCCTAACACTCAGCTCGAGAGAGTGAGTGGGGTAAGGCGTAGGCTGGTCTTCATGCGGAAAATGGGTGTCCGAGAGGAACACATTTGAAACAGCGTAACTTGCCCGAGAGGGAACTTATTTCCATTTAAAGCTTAGCCTAGCCACCATTATCTTACAAATTTCCTTTCAAAGACATGTACCCAACTTCTTATCTCAACTTGTATTGCGGTCATACCCCAAGAATTCTTACCCATACTTGATTTTCTTATTACTTTTGTTGTTTTTACTAATTGTGACAAACCCCCAAATCAGTATTTGATAATTTTGTGTCACCCCCTTTAATTTACTAAAAGTGCAGTCACCATATGAACCTCTAGCGATAGTATCAAGCACAGCCTTATCATTGTCATCCTCACCTCTGTATATGTACTTCTTCAGTGACTCATAATCTATGCGGTGATTCGAAACACTTCTTATGAATGCAGTGAACCTATCCAAGGAACTGCTCACAGACTCTTCAGGTAATCCTACAATGTTGTTCAGTTTATCCTTGTTATTTATCTTCTTGGACAACAAGAAATACTTTGCCATGAACACCATGTGCAATTGGTTCCATGTATGAATCGAGTTATAGGAAATCTCAGAAAACCACACCGCAGAATCTCTATACAATGTTGTCCCACATAAATCTTGCGGACACTTCTCAACTTAGCTATATGACCATGCCGATCTTCCGAAGCTAGACTAGAAAACAACCCTCTTGCTGTGAGAATTTGCATCAGGCTGCTCGTCACCACAAATGTATGCCTTGGAGGTAGAGGAGGGAGAACAATAGGTAGAAAATCTACTCATTCCTCATGCTCTTCTATGATCGGATTATTATTGGCCCCTTGATTTGCCATTTTTTCAAACTCTTGCTTAGTTCAGGGTCGTATAGAGTCAATAGTTCCCCTCGACTCTCTGTACTTGTCACACACTAGAGTTGAAACCTGTAGAGAACAAAAATAAATGTAAAAGTAAAATCAGGAAATAATTGCCTAAAGTTCAATAATGTAGTTAAACTTAATCTAAGGCGGCCAAAATTTGATACGCTCAAATTACACCTCCCTAAAGAAGTATAAGAGATTGTTGTCAAATAAAGAACCAAACTTGTAGGTTGGGGTCGATCCCATGAGGAAAATGGTTCAGACTTAAACATAACTCACTATTATATTTGTTTAGTCAACCTATTTCTGAGACAAGTAATTAAAAAGGAAGGGGGGGGGTTGTGTAAGCAAAATACCGATTGTTGATTAAGTAAAAAGTGAGCAAGATTCAAATGCGGTAATCCTAATAATAGTAATCATTTCCTAGTGTTTTACATGCAAATTTGGTAAGATAGGTATCCCTAAGTGATTGGTCCTCCAAATAGGGAATTTCACCCCGCACCTTGGTCCAGCTACGTGTGTATACTTTACTAACCCTTACCCTTACCTCAGATTAGACATCACATCAATGTATGACTTAATTTTCACCCTCGCACCAATTGACATTAGACTATTAGATAGAATCCCACTAAATCTCTATTGATAATTCTTTTCTCATTAAGTACCTCCTTGGTCCTGCAAGTAACAACAAGGTGAATACTAATGTGTGCACTCGTTAAAAAGACTTCTAAGTGAAAGAATTACCAATACATGCATAAACACTATTCATGAATTACCTAATTATTATTCATACATTATTAATTGCTCATGATTCCCAAACCCTAGTTATGGATTTAGTTACTCATGCTTGAAAGAGCACAATTCATGTTTTCATAAGTATAATTCTTGAACTTACGTTTAAAGTAGATGAAACCCAAAATCTCCAATTGAATTTCGAAGCAAAAATCTTATAAACTAAAATTTGGAAAGCAAATTGCTAAAGTTTGCAAGTTAATTATCAATGAAAAAACTAAGAACTATAAGTAAAACAATTATGTCGAACCCCCAAAAATTTAGGTTTACATACCCTATTTATAGAAACACATGTCCTTAACAAAACGGAAACAAAATAGGGAAATAAGCTTCTGGAACGCGACATCAATCGACGACTCGACCTACGGACCATGGGTCAACCTATGATCCGTAGATCCCCTACATTGGTCAACACATAGAACTTTTTTAGTAGAGGTTGGAACCTTCACTCTCAGATTAAAATCGACAGACGTGAATAACTGATCGTAGGTCAACCTACGGTCTGTGAGACCTCTTCCACGGCTCTAAACTTAGGATTTTTCATCAGGTACTAGAACTTCAACTCTCTGAAAACATTCGACGCATGTGCAGGGCGGCCCGTGGGTCAACTTATGGTCCGTAGGTTGCTCGGTAATTCCTCACTTGGTTAGACTCTACTGATGCTCCATCTATACCTACCCATAAATGTAACATTAAAGGACCTACGGTTCGCGGATAAGTTCCATGGGTGGCTCCTTCTGCATATTTTGAGTTGTCATCTCACTCAACCGCGTCCAAGCCTATATCCTGCAAACACAACACATAAAACATTATTTCTAAAACAAAATGGCCCTAAACAAACATAACTCTTAAGTTAAATGTATCAAAAATATTGTAAACTCACGATATATCATTTGAGCCGCAAAATTGCTGGGAGTTCTGTAAAACTCAGCAGGTGCGACTTACTCTGCCGATTGGCACGCCAACTGAATGTTTTTAAAGGGCCAAACAATTTAAAATTCAAAAATCCTTCATTTTCTCACCTTTTCAACTCCTGTACTCTCACACTAATATTAGTCTTTCATATTTTTGCAGTTTTACCTTCGTTTTACATGGGATCATTGCTCGGGGTTAATTTTTGAATTTTTTGATGCCTAGCATTTCAAAAACATTTTGTCATAAAGGTGTGTTTACTGAAACCCAAACTCTATAAGTGGTTAAACTCGAATGAATTTGGTATTTTATTATTGAATATTGATGAGTCTGAGATTTGGACTCATTTAGGGCTTTATTTATATAGATTTAGTGTCCTCAAATGCTTATTTTATGCTAATAACTGATGTAAAACTCTTAATTTCAAGGTATATGAATTGAGGAACAAAGAAAGGACATTAATTTGCAAAAAGGAACAAATCGAGTTGAAAGAATGATGAAACACAATCTTCGAGATCGCCAATTCCTCTTGGCGAGTCGCTAAATGGCCATTTGACCGCTTAAAGTTCCAGTGTGCCAAGCCATGAGGGCAGAAATCAATTTGGCGATGGAAAGGAGCAGTCGGCGAATCACCGAGTAGTTTCATGATGCAGTGTTGGATCGCCCAAAGTTACAAAACTTGAGGATGCAGAATGCCAAGGCATAAAGGAGATGAAAGTGACCAAAGGGCGGCTCGCCGAATGGTTTGGCGAGCCCGACTTGCTTCGCCAAGTGTCTCTTCGCAACATATTTTTTATGAATATAAATATTATTATATTTTGAGCTGGAGAGACAGTTTTATCTAGTTTTCCCTAAGCTTTGAGGAGTTGAACTTTTTCACTCTTGAGAAATTGGAAGTGGATCTTTGAGATTCTTTGAATTGGAACATTGTAAAGATGAAATCAATCTAACCTGTAGATGGAAACTTAATTTGGTAATGATTTTTATCTTTTTATGATGTCTAGCTAAATCCCCAATTTTTGGGGTGTGATTATGTGATTACAGGCTGATTTAGTTTATGGGTATTGATGAGTCCACAAATTGGACTCATTCAGGGCTATATTTTAAAAGAAATTGTGTCCTCAAATGCTTATTTTATCTCAATAACTGATGAAAATACTTAAATTTCAGGTATTAGAAGTTCGAAGGAGAGCATGGACACTACATCGCAAAAAGGAATGAAAAGGGGGGAAAAGAACGAAGAAATGAAGTCCTGAGGATCGCCGAGTCCACCTGGTTAGTCGCCGAAGGGTTTTACTTCACCTTTTGTTCCAGTGTGCTGAGCCTTGAAGTAAAGGATCAAGTCGGCGAAAAAGGAAGCAGTCGGCGCATCGCCGAACAGTTCTGCGAGGCAGTTCCATGTTGTCTAATGACCCAGAGCACGACTGTGTTCAAGGATGGTGCAAGATGTCGATGAACTACACCCAAGGGCGAATCTCCTAGTTGATCGGTGATTTCGATTAATGTCGTTGAATGATCCGCTATAGCACAGATTTTTGAAAACTATAAATACTCGTTCAGAGATTAGATTTTATTATCAGATTTTAACTGTGGAACAAATTATTGTAATTTTTTATTACTTTTTCTTTTTACTCTTAATTTGAGAGGGTTTTGAAAACTTAAAGAAGAAAAGGGTTTATCTCCAAGGATTTGGACTTGGGTCTCTTGGATTTTTAATTCTTGGCGTGTAACAAGACTTAAATCTTCATACCCATTTGAATGCAAGCTCATCTAGGTATAAATTTCTATATGTTGATGTGTGGCTAAAAACCCCAATTCTTGGGGTGTGATTTAGCGAATATGGGTTAAGATTGTTGTTGGGTCTTGCTTGCTGAAATATTAGATGTATTTTAATGGTGATTTTGTCTAGTAGTTGTGGATGAATTTACCAAATTTGTAGTTGCAAATACAAGTTTATTTATGTGTTTTCGGCTTTCTTGAGAGAGAGGTTGTGAAAATAGGGCTACTACATTGATGGTCTAAGGAGTGGGTCGACATGAGGTGCAACTAGAGAGAGTGAACCCTAGTTCCATATCCTAACACTCAGCTTGAGAGAATGAGTGGGGTAAGGCATAGGATGGTCTTCATGTGGCAAGTGGGTGTCTAAGAGGAACCCATTTGAAACGGGGTAAGTTGCTCAAGAGAGAATTTGTTCCGACGTAAAGCTTAGCCTAGTCACTATTACTCTATAAATTTTCTATCGAAATCATGTAACCAACAATTTAGATTAACCCGTATTCCGGTCACATCCCAAAAATCCCCTCTCATTATTTAGGAATCTTTGTTTCTTTTGCTGTTTTGTTTTACTTACTAGTGACAAAAACCCTATTGTTAATTGACACTTTTGTGTCCCTCTTTAATTTACAATGTTTTTAATTGTTAATGTCTTTAGCTACGACTAGTTAGCACAATTTTTTTTCCTATTAATTCTCAAAACCGCACCCTTGGGACACGACCCCAACCGTTGGTTGGGTTACTATACTATTGCATGATCGTTGACACTCGTAATGGAAGTTGTGTCATGGATTACGCAAAACATCAAAATGGCGCCGCTGCCAAGGAGTGGTGTTATTTGATAATTTGTAGATTAGTAGAATTTTAGTTCTTCTTAGTTGTAGTTTACTCACTTAATCTTTAGTTTTGTGTTGTTAGTTCTTGTATCCAAACAGAGGAAATGAGCATGGCGAGCTATACTCGGAAGCAAATTGAGTTTCCTCCATTAGAGGTAATGATGTTCCGAGATTGTATCCTCACCTTCAAGCATCTGGAAGGTGAACAGATCAACAATTCATGGGAAAGGTTTAATTAACTGATCAATCAATGCCCAAGTCATGATATTCCCGACATAATTCTCCTTGACTGTTTCGACAGAAGTCTTAGTCCTTGAAACAAGAGGTTGGTCGACCAACTCATTCCAGAAGGCATTGCAAAACATACATATGTGATAGCAGCTCAATTGCTTAATCAAATGGCTGAAACAAACCAAGAAGTAGAAAATGACTTCATATTGGTCGCCCTAATGACTCAGATGGATGAGTTGGCCAAAAAGATGGTGAAGATCAAAACCCAGTGTAATAGGAATGATAGATACATCCCTTCTCGTGAGCAAAGAGGTCTCAAGGACAATGAGGTTAAATGCCCTGAGGAAATGCTCTCAATCATTCTCCACAAGGTGAATGAGCAAGATAGAGAGCTGAAAGGAATGAAGGAAAACATTGATGGAATGAAGCGGATGATTTGGTCTAATTCCAGAGCTGTCCAGCTCCTTGAGAACCTCATGGGTTATGCGTCACCCGATCTCCACCCGCAACATAATAAGGGGTTGCCTAGTGGCATTAGGTCTAACCCCAGAGTCGAAGTTTGACTGGTAGCTCACGTCGAGCCATGACGTTAAATAAGGCGCTTCTTGGGAGGTAACCCAAGGTTTTAAATGCTTTTGTATGTTTTAGAAATAACGGTGTGTTGAATGAACATGTTAAACTGTGGAGAGTTTGTGGAAATTACGTTTGGCGAGCTAATAGCTCCATTCAGCGAATCGCCAAACAGGTCGGCGACAACGATGAAAACCATCGTTTAGACTTTCACTTTGACTAAAGGTCCTGTAAAACTCGGCGAAGTAAAAGACCATTCGGCGTACCACCGACAGGATCAGCGAGTGCGACTAATGTCGTAGAATGGTTGTGAACTGGATGGTTTATAAGGGCCAAAGGTCCTAAATTTTGAAATTCTTCACTTTCCCTTGTTTTTAATCTTCACAAATTCACACCAAAGTAGTATTTCCAATATTCTTACAGTCCACTAGTATTTTGGTTGGGTGATTTCTTCTTGGAGTTGGATTTCTTTGTTGCTTAGCATTTCAATTATATTTAAATCGGAATAGAAGGTTAGTTCTCCAAACCCCAAATTTACGTTCGAATATTTCATACTCTTTTGCAATGATCGTATCTTATTGATGTGTGTTGGGCCTCTCTGCTAGGATTAGAATGTTTACATGCCTATTTCAATTTGAAAATCTTGTCCATAGTGTTTTGCTCGTCAAATGCCCGTATTTGTTGTGATTGTAATTGAATGAAAACTCATTGGGTCTTGATTCTGTGTTGTTAGATTGATTGGGTGAAGTCTGAGTAGCCCACATTTGTGCTAAATGTCGAAAATTTGCTCAATGACAGAGCGGGTGATGCCACTTTTAAGAGAAAATATTGTCAAATGGCTAAATACGCCAAATCTGGGAGAAATCTGAGTATCTTGGGGTGATGGGCAGCATGGGTCTTGCTTGAAATTCATTAATACATGCTTTGATTTTTCTTTCGGGGTTCGTGGGATTCAATTCGAGATGATGGATTGAAAATGGGAACGTTGAGCCATTCGGCGAGCTGGGTCGAGCTTGCCGAATCGTTCGGTGGATCACCCAATGTCTCTATTTTGCCCTTAATATCATGTCAAATTGGATGTTTGACACTTAAACTTTTGGCGAGAAGCCATGGGTCGCTGAACGCAATCGGCGCCGGAAGTACTCTTGTTCATCCTCTGTATACTACCTCTGAGACCTTATACACTGCAAATTTCGGCAGACAAACCCTTGCTCACTGAATGTAGTCGGTGATTCGCCGAAAGGACTGTTCCATCACCTATTTGCTTTACTTGTTTAACCAACATCATTGGTGAGCCAGACTTAGCTTGCCAAAGCGGTTCGGTGACTCGCCGATCCAATCGGCGAGTTTATCTGCAACAAAATTTGTTGTCCTATAGTTTGTTTTTGTTTTCTTAATTTCTCTCGATCTTTTGCAGGTATGACTAAACCTAACTAAGTAGGCAGTAACACACCACCCCGAGGCAAAGAAAAAGGGATCACAATCAATGAGGATGCAACTGCATCCAAGGACAAGGCCACTAAAATTTCCACAATTGGTGGGAAAGGCAAGGGCAAGGAAAAAACCGTAAAGCTATCATATGCATGTTTTGACAGTACATGTTTTTACACTAATAATCCAACAACATATGACAGTGAGAGTATGGGTTCTGATGAAGCTGAACTGATGGACGAACGGAGGAATGAGTTACGATCTAAACAGCTGATCGACCCATCTCGGATCAGAAATCCTCAATCCACCACTATGACTCCTCCAGTTCCAGAGCAGGAAATAGTACTGGCACCTTCAATACAAGGCCCCCCACCTAAATTAACGAACATATTAAAGTTTGAAGGGCTGAGAACGATCATTGAGGAAAAACGGTTGTCTATAGATGGGGTGATAGATAGGTATCCCGATATAATAGAGTGCATGAAATATCACAAATTCCAAATCTTCACAAAACCCCATAGCTCTTACATACCAAGCTGGCTCCAAGAATTTTACACTGCATACAATGCATTGGTACCTCAATGGAAGAGGCTAGTCTCGTCGTTCAAAGCATTTGACTACGTGGTTGTCAGAGGAAGAAATGTAGCTTGTGACAGTGAGTCCATCAACATAGCCTTGGGTATGTCTGATAAGATTAATGATCACTGCCACTTGATCAGAACAAAGAAGTTGGATGCGATGAAAAAGTGGTTAGCCCCGCTAATCTCAGATGATAATTCTCTGAAATGGCTAGCAGAAGGAGTTCAGATTGAAAAGAAAGATCTGAACATAGCTGCATGATACTGGTTCGGGTTTATCAGCAGCACAAATATACCATCACAGAATGAATCAATCATTCGCCTTGCTAAGGCAGCTTGTCTTGGATGCATAATAGAGAAAACCAGGAGAAATCTAGGGATGATCATTGCTTCTAAGATCCATATGCGTGCAAAGCATAGCCAGAGATCTCTTTCTTTCATGATATTAATCACTAAATTGTGCAAAAGAGCTCGGGTGCCTACAGATGCAAAGAAGGATATGGAATTTGCTGCCACCACTACCACCAATATCCAAAAGATCGAAGTCGAATATCTCAAGGACCAAAAGGAAAAGAAACATAAGGAAGTTGTGGCCACTGGATCTATACCTTCGGAGGCATCTTTGCCTACTCCTGCCCATGGGCCTTCAGGTATATCTGATACCATTACTACTCTTGCTGACCCTCCAGGTCCCTTGGCTGCTGCGTTACCACCCAGAAATATTGATGTTGCGGCCTCCGGTGAGACGATCACTCAGGCATCCTTGATCCGGATGGGACAGCTCGCCCAATCTGCTAATTGTAGGGCTTACAACATAGAAATCTCCATTCCAGGCATGTTTCAGGCTGATCTTGATAATGTGGCGAAACCACTGAGCACTACTATTGATGCTCTAGAGGCTAGGATAGCAGTGTGTGAGCTCAACCAGGGAGACACAAAGGAGGTAACAGCCTTAAAGGCCGCCATTGTAGAGCTGAAGAAAGATGTGGACTACCTAAAAGTCCACCGATATATCCATGATCTTTGGAACATTACAAAATTCTAGATGTGCCTGAAATGCCTCAGACCA
The DNA here is from genome assembly GCA_029582725.1 of Solanum chiquidenum. Taxonomy (NCBI): domain Eukaryota; kingdom Viridiplantae; phylum Streptophyta; class Magnoliopsida; order Solanales; family Solanaceae; genus Solanum; species Solanum chiquidenum. The sequence continues at coordinate 36,368 of JAJOOS010005521.1, forward strand.
CCACAGGACATGGAAATGGAATGGAACATATTGTCGATCCTGCTACTGTATCCAATAAAGTTGGTCCTTCTGGAGGTCAGCCTGGGAACTGATGCCCAGACAAATGGAGTGACTACTTAGACAAGATGCTTTCTTTACCTCCATATTTGTCCTTCTTTATTTTACCTTTTGGATACTTTATTTTAATTGCATTTGAGGACAAATTTCTTTTATTTGTGGTGGGGTGAGGCTCACCTTTTGTGTGATATTTTTAACTCGTGTTGTTATGTATATATTTGGGTTGTTCTTTTTTAAAATTGTGTTTACATTGCTTTCTGGGGATGTTTGATCTTTGGCTCCTTTTGTTTTCAATTGCAAAATGATTTTGATTTTGATCCGTCCGGGAAAAAAAAATTCCACCTCTTGTGTGTGAATGTGGCTGCCCTTTTGCAAAATTTAAGTCTCAATCCCGATCAATACCGATGACTTGAATAGTTCTTACAATCTAACAAACATTAATGCGCAGCTACGATAAGGCCAAATAAAGTTGCATAGACAATTTGTGAACTCTTTGCATCTCGTTGTGATTAGCCATTTATCAAATTAAGTGTCTTGTGATAATCGTTGCACACTAGCGAAAGTGTTGAGTCTTGTTTGACTTTAGTGTCGATGCCTTGTGTAATGAGCTTAGTTTGAACCATGCATGATAGATCCTAGAATTTGTCCCGTTGGTCCAATCAACTAAGTGATGCCATCTTTTGATATGATCTTAGGCAATTTCTAAGAGTGTGATCCAATTTGACATATACCTCTTTTGTGACTTACCTTGTGAGCGTGTGATTCTCTTTTGAACACCCCTTGAGCCTTCCCTTTCTTTGGAAGAAACTTGATGAAACCAAAACCTTTTTTTATCCACTGCCTATAATCCTCTTGAATTGTGGTTAGTTGAATAGCCAACTTACGCCAAAAGCCTAAGTTGGGGGTGTGGTGAAAAGAAAGGGGGAAGTCAAGAAGTGCAAAGAAAGTCTCTTCTTACCCATGGTTTTAAGAAAAATGAAACCCCTCCATATTAAAAAAAATGAAAAAGAAAGTTGTGGAATAAAAGTACAAAAGATATGGGGTTCCCAAATAATCCATGGGAAGTGAATAATAGGATGACTTATGAGAACTAAAGAAAAAGATGAAAGAAGAGGAAAGGAAGTGTTGTGAGCACCACATTTCATGAGGATGAAAGTCACTGAGCCTAAATGACAATACCTTTACACTCAGCCCCATTACAAGCCTTGAAAAGACCTTTTTGATCTTGAGTGAGCTGAAACAAATGTTGATTAGAAAATACGGGCAAACCTATGGCTGAAAGCATGCATTGTGTTCTTGTTTGAGAGAGTGAGCGTTGCATCTGATTCCGAAGCTTTAAACTGTGAACCATTGTGTCGTTGTGGAATCATTCTTTCTGTGAGGGCATTTGAACACTTTGGTTGAACTTGAACTTGCATTTGAAGCAACTACTGTGAGCATGAGGTTCTTTGATATTGGTGTGTCACAACTTTAATTTTTGGGAACACATTTGATCTTTGCGTAAGTAAATTGAGTCTTGTTGTGTGCATTCATGATTGAGTCTTGTGTAGCACTGTTCAAGACACTCTTTTTGAATGACTGAACTTAAGTTTGCTTGAGGACAAGCAAAAGTTTAAGTTGGGGGTGTTGATGAGTCCACAAATTGGAGTCATTAAGGGCTATATTTTAATAGAAATTATGTCCTCAAATGCTTATTTTATCTCAATATTTGATGAAAACACTTAAGTTTTAGGTATTTGAAGTTTGAAGGAGAGCATGGACACTACATCGCAAAAAAAAATGAAAAAGGGAGAAAAGAACGAAGAAATGAAGGCCTGAATATCACCGAGTCCACTAAGCGAGTCGCCGAAGGGTTTTATTTTTCCTTTTGTCCTGGTGTCCTGAGCCTTGAAGGAAAGGATTAAGTCGGCAAAAAAGAAAGCAGTCGGCACATCGCCGAACAGTTCCGCGAGGAAGTACCATGTCGCCCAATGAACTAGAGCACGATGATGTTGAAGGATGGTTCAAGCCGGCAATGAACTACAGCCAAGGGAAAATCATCGAGTTGATCGGTGATTCCAACTAATGTCGCCGAATGATCCACTGCAGCACATATTTTTGAAAACTATAAATACTCGTTGAGAGATTAGATTTTATCATCAGATTTTAGGTGTGGAACAAATTAATATAATTTTTAGTACTTTTTATTTTTACTCTAAGTTTGAGAGGGTTTTGAAAACTTGAAGAAGAAGAGGGTTTTATCTCCAAGGATTTGGAGTTGGGTCTCTTCGAATATTCATTCTTGGTCTATAACAAGACTAAATCTTCATACCCATTTCAATGCAAGCTCATTTAGGTATAAATTTCTATCTCTTGATGTGTGGCTAAAACCCCCAATTCTTAGGGTGTGATTTAGCGAATATGGGTTAAGATTGTTATTAGGTCTTGCTTGCTGATAGATTAGATGTAGTTTAATGATGATTTTGTCTAGTAATTGTGGATGAATTTAACAAATTTGTAGTTGCAAATACAAGTTTATTTATGTGCTTTCGGCTTGCTCGGGAGGGAGGTTATGAAACTAAGTCTACTAGATTGATGGCATAAGAAGTGGGTCGACATGAGGTTCAGCTTGAGAGAGTGAACCCTGGTCTCATATCCTAACACTCAATTCGAGAGACTGAGTGGGGTAAGGTGTAGGCTGGTCTTCATGCGGCAAGTGGGTGTCCGAGAGGAACCCATTTGAAATGGGGTAAGTTGCTAGAGAGATAATTTATTCCCACGTAAAGCTTATCCTAGTCACTATTACTATATACATTTTCTATTGAAAGCATGTACCCAACAATATAGATTAACCCGTATTCCGGTCACATCCCAAGAATCCCCTCTCATTATTTAGGAATCTTTGTTTCTTTTGCTGTTTTTTTTACTTACTAGTGACAAAACCCCTATTGTTAATTGACACTTTTGTGTCCCCCTTTAATTTAAAATATTTTTAATCGTTGATGTTTTTAATTCTATTAATTCTCAAAACCGCTCCCTTGGGACACGACCCCACCCCTTGGTTGGGTTACTATACTATTGCACGATCGTAGACACTCGTACTGGAAGTTGTGTCGTTGATTATGCAAAACATCAGGTATTGCTAATTGTTTGTTTAAATGCCATTTAGAAGTGAGTTCAATAATTAATTATGGTGTCATTTAAGAATTGTATTTGCAATGCAGTTCTACCCTTGTGTTTTTGGCTTGCTCGAGAGAGAGGTTTTAAAACTAAGCTTATTGATTGATGGTTTGTGGGTATTGGGTTTACTTGGGTTCAGATCGAGAGAGTGAATCCTAAACACAATCCTATACATTCAGTTTGAGAGAGTGAATGGACTAAGGTGTGGGCTACTCTTATTTTGCTTGCTTGTTGATGTTCAAGAGAAATCAACTTGATTCGGGGTAAATTATTTAAGAGAAAGCTCCTTTATAGCCTAGCTTACTTACTAATATCTAACTATTTTCTTATAGTTGCAATTACCCATTTGTCTATATTAGCCTATAATCGAATCACATCCCAAGAACCCATCTAATTATTGTTATTTCGCATTGTTTACCACTGTTTGTAGTTAATAATTTCAAACCAAGACCCCCATTTGACATTCGTGTCACACCCTGATTTGAATAATGTCTTTATTCAAAAACTTTTATTCCTATGACTCATTAGAACATGTTCATATTTCTTAATCGAATCTTAAACACGTGGAGCTCCCTATGGGATTCGACCCCAACTCATTTAGTTGGGTTTTATACTGATTAACTACCGTTGAAACTTAGAATTGGATGAAGTGTCTTTGAAACGCTAATCACATATCATTGGGTAATCATCGTGTGATTGTTTGTTTGCCTGATTTTAAGAGAAATTGTAATTAATCTCCCTTAAATCATGAGTTTCATGTCATTTCTTGTTATAATTGAGTCTAACTATTTGGGTTGTGTTGAATATTTTTTTGGTCTAGCGAGGTGAAGTTTGAGTAACCGCAGATTGTACTAATTTTCATCGTTTGTCCAATGATAGAGCGGTTGACGTCATTCTCAAGGGCAAAAGACGTCAATTGGCCAATTTTGGCCAAATCAAGGGAAATCTGAGTACTCCGAGGGCATGGTGATTATCAGTCTTGGTTTAAATTTCATAGTGTAAGTGTTTAATTTTTTATTTCGTGGGCTGCGGGGTTTGATCTCGAAAACTAGGGTGAAAAATTGGCACGATGGGCCATTTGGTCAGTTGGGTTGGGCTAGCCGATTGGTTTGTCGGTTCGACTAAGTCCCCTAGAACACCTTTAATTTCCCTAAAATGTTGAGTGTTATTCTGTAGCTTTTGGAGATACACCTGAGCTCACCGAGTTCACTCGGCAACTCGCAAAAGTGCTTCTTCATCGCCCTTCTCCGCCCCTATTTCCTTAAAATACATTGTAACTTTCGGTGAGCTACTTTTAGTTCGCCGATTGGTGTCGGCAATCTGCCGAATGGCCCTAGACATCACTAACTAGCTTTTACTTTTTGAAGTTTTTGGTCTGGAACTTTTGGCGAGCCCGACCTGGCTCGCCAAAGTGGTTCGGCGAGTCTTCCTGCAGTAATTTTCTAAAGTTTTTCCTGAATTTTTCTAAGTGTTTCTACATTGTTTTGCAGGAATAGCTAGACCCAAAGTCACTGGTAGAGACATGCCTCCCCGAAATCAGGCACGGGGAGTGTTTAGAGATAAGGATGCATATGTATTCCGAGCATAGAAAACAAAACTACCTCCAAAGGGAAGCAAAGGCAAGGGCAATGCGCCCATGGTTGAGACACCCTTAGAGGCTAGTTCTGACAGTGAGGGAGTCTACGAGACACACCTCACCACATCGAGAAGTGAAGGGGACTCACTGGATTCTTAGGCTTCCATCTCTGAGCCTGAGGATGACCAATTATTGCAAGCTAGGACAGAAGAGCTTCCCTCGAAGGCGATGAACGATCCGTCTAAGAACCCGATAACTCTGACTCCTAACCCTCCAACTTCAGCTCCAGTGCCTCCTCTAGTACAAAAAGTGGTCCCAACACCACAAGTACATGGTCCTCCTCCCCGGACACTCAACCGACTTAAGTCTGAGAGTTTGAGGACAATTCTAGAGGAGAAGAGATTGTCCACACACTGTGTGGTGGATAGGTATCCAAAGGTGTGGGACACTCTAAGATTCCACAGATTCAAAGTTTTCACAAAAATCTACGGCCCATGTAGTCCTACATGGGAACACAAAATTTACCCAGTCTATGGTGATTTGGTGCCAAAGGGAAACAAGAAGGCTAGTACCTTCAAGCAAGTTGATTTTGTGGTTCTTCGACGCAAGAAGGTAAAATGCAAAAGCGATGACATAAATGTTGTATTTGGATGCACTTCAGACTTTATGCATGACTACCAGTGCATGATACAGACACAGACTTTAGATAACTTAAAAGGTTTGCTTGCCCCCTTACCTCCAACATTACCTTGATGTGGATTGAAGCAGGTGCACCCATCGAGAAGATGGACCTGAACATTTCCGCCAGATACTGGTTCGGGTTCATAAACAGCACCATCATGCCATCACAGAATGAGTTTATTCTACGCCACCCGAAGGCGGCTTGTATTAGGTCCATCATAGCTAGGAAGTTTCTGAATTTGGGATATATTATTGAGCAGGAGATGGCTATGAGGGCAAAGAAGAGACAAACCTCACTTCCATTTTAGGTGTTGATCACTGAGTTGTGCCGACAAGCCCATGTTCCGAGAGATGAGTAGAGGGATATCAAGGTTACACCTACCTATTCTACCAACATCCATCGTATAAAGGCCGAGTACATGCGTGAAGAGGCTGACAGGAGGAGGGCAGCCCCAATGGACAGATCCCCGGAGGTTGATGTTAGTATGCTGCCTATAGAGACAGTCCTGTCCAATCAGGATAGTGGACCCTCAGGTACATCTGCACCTTTTTATTCTGAGACTCCTATCTTATCTACTACACCCCCTAGATCTTATGATGTTGCTTCTTCTGCTTTCCGACCCCCTATCGCAAAGGCCATGTTGTACAAGATGGGTCATCTGGCTCGTTCAGTTGATGTGTGTGCCTTGGCCCCACTTAGGGTAGAGATGAGGGTGATAGAGTGGGCGATAGTTGCTTCCTTGGCCCCCCTTAGGGCAAAGATGAGGGACCACAAGTTGGTATTTCATGCCCTAAATGTAAGAGTGGAGGAGTGTGAGTGTCATGAACAAGGGGTACCCCGTAGATGTAACAAAGCACACAGATCTCCACAAGGCTCAATGTAAGCCACTTAGCATATCATAACATAAGAATAGAACAACAAAGAGTAAAATCGCATTTCAAGTCCAATTTTTTAAAGGAAGGCAGAAGTCTAGACTTGTTTCAACATAGCCATCTATAACAATATTCGAAGTAAAAAGGGACACGTCTCATACAACATAGTCTGAAAAGGAAATACAAGAAAGGAACTATAATGAGATACATCCATCCTCGAATCGTGAAGACTCACCAACAAACTAGGAGAATAAGCAAATCCAAGCTTTATCCACAATGATGATCACTTTGAGAACCAGACCCTACACTTGGGGAAAATGTAGGAAAAGTAGACATTAGTATAAAAATACACCAAGTATGATAGCCATGCATAAAAATCTCAAAATCATGCTAAAAGAGACATTTCATTGAATGCATGCAATTTACTAAGTAAAAACATCATTATGAAGATAGTGGAAAATCATAAGTCATAAGCATATTAATTACATTAATCATCATAACATAAGAGAAACACTTCATAACTACCCTCAAAGCATACTTGTTTAATTCATGAATAAGACCCCATACTCTCACGCATGCTAAGTGAAGCTTCTTGAGTAAGCATAGTTCATAATTCATAGTGTTGTTGTGGGGAATAAGCCTTCACCGATATAGACCATGTGAGCTTAACATGGAATTCGGTGTTACCCACACCAAAAAGGATTATCCTACTTGCCTAAGGTAGAACCATACTCTTAGCTTAGATGGATTTACTAGCTAAATAACCTATGGGGGCACATAGTTTATGTGATAAGGAGATTGCTACTAGTAACCCGAACTCAACAAAGGTAAAAGGTCTCCATCTCATGAGATACATACTTTGGGAACTCGGACTCAACTAGTGTTAAAGGTCCCATTGGGAAGCAAGACTAAACTAGCGTAAAAGTTTCCATCTCATATACAATATCCACTAGGTTCTAAGGATTAATTCCCACAGAGTACATATTAAGTCTTGACTAAAGTTCATATTCATGGAAGAATGTCTTGACACTCAACATAATTCATAAGATAGCTCATTAGATCATGCGTGAGAATAACCTTTCACCATCAATGTCTACATATAGATTCAATAGGTGAGAAAGCCTTTTAACCCTAGAATCATCATATTGTGAGAAAACCTTTCATATCATACCATAATCATACATAAGTGTGTATATGAGAATAACCTTCCAATAACACAACAACTAGATCATAATCTTCCAATAACACAACAACTAGATCATAATCATATTCATTTCACTCGCAAAGTGTTCTTAAAGCAAATACAAGGACTGCATAAACATGCATAATATCATAATTTATCCTTTCAAGGATCATAGATCATATAAAATCAACACATCTAGAATTCACTACATTAGACATGGAAATTAACATAATTCAAGTAAACCAATTACTACAAGTATAATCTCATAATATCCTTCTTTCACCAACACACCCACATCACAAGATCATAATTTGGGAATATGAGGATTTCGTGGGTTCTTGGGGATTTCAACATAAAAACTATGATAAATAATCAATTAAATCATAATATAGAGTAATTGAAGTATTAGGATCGCTTTTTAAAGGAACCCATGACTTTGGAATCAAGCCCTACCTTTTAGGGGATTTCTATCTTTGAAATTGGAGTTTAGATGGGACTCCATGTATAAATGTCTACCATAACTTTGCAATGAAATCCAATGAATTTGAGTAGAAAACCTTGCTCCTTGAACCCTACCTCCTACTCCCTTCTTCTTCTTCCTTGAAGTTCTAGAGAGAGAATATTTGGACAAGATGAAGTTTTGGGAATAGTTTTGAGTTTTAGAAATTTTGAGGAGAATGACTTAATTTAGGGGTCTAAAATCCTTATATAGTTAGTCTAAATTAGGATAAAACGACATCACTTAATATTAATTAAAATAAAAAAACCACAAAGTGCCCCTAAAGTAATTCCTCAATAACAGTTTCCATGCCTGAACCACGGACCCATGACCTACAGACCGTGTATTCAACCACGGCTCATCCTGGTTTGGCGTGGTTAATTGTTAGAGAGCCTAATTTGCAGGGTTGGACCTACGGCCCCTATGCACGTGGCGTGGACTGACCCACGGGGCGTAGGCCTTCTCCTTTGGTCACTGTCATAGCAGTTTGTAGGAGTCCTCCTCAAGGACCCATGGTTTGTCCTTGGGGGTCATACCTTGACGTTATAAACATGAAACCCCTTATTTTAAAGTACGGGGAGTTACATCCATGACTGTAACCCTTACGTTAAGCTCTAGTTTAGCCTATTGATTCCTGGAGTGTTAAAATATCTCCCCATTTGGAACATTCATCCTCGAATGATGATCTAGACACCCTACGGAAGTAAAGACTCAAGACTAGCATCCCATCATGCATGAAACATCAAAATAATGCACAATTCAAAGGAGGAAACATCAATTGCATCTCTAACATAAACAATGCATCACAAGGAAGTAGGAACTACATGTAACAGTCAATTATGCATGAAAACTTAACGTTTCTCATATTCATAGGAGGAACTACCTTCTCCAAACTAAAAGCATGCTCAACACAATGTCATTGAGCCAAGATGCATTTATTATCAAAAGCATACTAAGGCATGTTCAATAATTCAACTCATGAATTCAATAGGCCACTCATACTCAATGCATAACAACATCAGGAAAATCAATTATAATATTTCACTTTCTTACTAAACATGAATTTCTCAAGAACATGCATAACATAAGCAAATCATGGAAAAATACATTTAGCACATATAACTCCCAAAACAAGAAGACTTAAGAGGAAATACTTACCTCAAGCTTTAATAGGAGTAAAAGGAAAGAGATGAGGATATCGGGACTTCATATCGTCCTTGGCCTCCCAAGTAGCACCCTCAACTAAGTGATTACTCCATAAAACTTTCACAGAAGTTATTTCCTTTTTTCTTAATCTCTTGACTAGCCGGTCTAGGATCTCTATCAGAACTTCCGCATATGAAAGACATTCCTCAACTTCCAACCCTTCTAGGGGAACAATGGATGTCGAATCTCCAATACACATCTTAAGCATAGAAATATGAAATAACAGATGAACCAGGGATAACTCGTTTGGCAAATCCAACTCATAGGCAACCTTTCCAATACGTTTCAAAATTTGGTATGGGCCTACATACTGGGATTAAATTTCCCTTTATTGCCAATTCTCATCACACCCTTCATCGATGAGATTTTCTAATAGACCCAATCATTAACTTCAAATTCTAGATCCTTTCTTCTCACATCGGCATAAGACTTTTGTCTACTTTGAGCCGTTCTCAACCTCTCTCTAATAAGCCAAACTTTCTCAATGGCATCATAAACTAGCTCGGGACCTGTCAAAGCAACTTCACCTACCTCAAACCAACCAACCGGAGACCTACATATCCTACCATACGAGGCTTCATAGGGAGCCATATCGATACTTTAGTAAAAGCTACTATTGTCGGCACACTCTATTAATGGCAATTGGTCATCCCAATAACCCTTAAAGTCTATAAAACATGCCCTTAACATATATTTCAACGTTTGGATGGTATGCTCCACTTGCCCATCGGTTTGGGGATGAAAAGTCGTTCAAAGTTTAACCGTATTACCAAGCCCTTTTTGGAATGACTTCCAAAAGTGAGAAGTAAATTGAGTACCTCGATCAGATATAATAGATAGAGGAACTCCATGCAATTTCACCATTTTCCTTAAATACAACTTAACATATTCTTTCGCCAAAAAAAACACTTTGACGAGAATAAGTGGGCTGATTTTGTCATCTGATTTATAATGACCCCAAATAGAATAATATTGTCTCTAGGTTCGGGGCAAACCGACAATAAAGTCCATGTTCACATCTTCCCACTTCCAAGTGGGAATACCTATATCTTAGGACAAGCCTCCCGGCCTTTGATGCTCAACCTTAACTTCTTGACCGCATCCGTCTTTTTAGGGTCTACCTCAATACCCTTGGTTGACACACCTTAGCAATAAAAACCAATGAATTTGAGTAGAAAGACTTGTTCCTTGAACCCTAGCTCGAACTTCCTTCTACTTATTCTTCTTCCTTGAATTTCCATAAAGAGAATATTTGGAGAAGATGAAGTTTTGGGAATAGTTTTGGGTTTTAGAAATTATGGAAGAATGAATTAATTTAGGGGTCTGAACTCCTTATATAGTTAGTCTAAATTAGGATAAAACGACATCATTTAATATTAGTTAAAACTGTAAAACCCCAAAATGCCCCTAAATTAATTCATCAAAAATAATTTCTAGGCCTAAACCATGGACCCATGACCTACATATTGTGTATGGAATCACGGCCCGTCATGGTTGGACATGGTTCAAGGTCAGAGAGTCGATTGGCAGGCTTGGACCTACGGCCCCAACCCGCGTGGCATGGACTGACCCAAAGGGCATAGGTCCTCTCCGTTGATCACTGTCCAGACAGTTTCTAGGGATCCTCCTAAAGGACCCATGGTTGGTCCTTGGGGATCGTACCTTGACGTTCTGACATGAAAACCTTTATTTTTAAGTACGGCGAGTTACATTTATGACTCTAACCCTCACATTAAGCTCTAGTTTAGCCTACTAATTTCCGGAGTGTTACAATCAAAAGGGCCAGGGAGATACTGAATTGCGACAACCTTGAAGGCCGATATTACTGAGTTGAGGAAGGATGTGGACCAACTGAAGTCCATTGATATGTCCATGATCTTTGGCACGGTGGAGATCCCAGATGTCCCAAGCACTAATGTTCTAGATTGATCTTATGTGCCTCTTTCTACTGCAAGAGATGAGACTAGAGCTAATGAAGTTGTTACTCAGTCCGAGGCTGAGACTGATGAAGAGCAGCTTGATGTTCATGAGGAGACAGTTTACGATGATCTGGTCGACTTGGAGGGTGCTATGTTTGAGACTGCTAGACAAGTATCACTCCGAAGCACTTTCATGGTGGGCTCCATTGGAGCCAAGGATTCTGAGATACCAGGCACTGATGCCCAAACAGAGGGAGCTGTGGATATGCACACTTCACCCATGCTTAACCTGAAAGGATGTTTTTCTTACCTCCTATTCTGTTCATTTTAAAACTGTTTTGGTTATAGTTGCATTAGAGGACAACTGCGTATTTTGTTGGTGGGGTGAGGTATTTCCATACATACCTCTTGTGGCTGTTTTGTGAATATTGACTTAATTCTAAATGTGTTTTGTGAATATTAGAGCTTATTGGGTTATATATACATCTTGGTTGTTGAATTTTGGTTGTTGGTAATTGTGGCCCATTGTTTTGATATGAAAATGGTTTTGAACTAAGTTTTAAAAAAATTCCACCTCTTTCGTGTGTGATTGTGGTTGTTCTTTTGCAAACTTGAGTGTCGGTTGTGGTCAATAACGATGACCGAAATAGTTCTCTTAATTTAAGAAATGAATGTGCAGCTACGATGAGGTAAACTAAGTTACATAGGAAATATGTGAACTTTTAGTATCTAGTTTAGACGAGCCGATTATTGATTAAGTTTCTTGTGATGAACATTGCACGCTGGCTAGAAAGTGTGGAGTCTTGTTTGATAATTGTACCAATTCATTGTGTTGTGAGGTTTTCTTCAACATTGTGCTTGATGACACCTAGAATTTGCCCCGTTGGTCTGATTGAATGAGTGAAACAAGCAATTAAAATGATCTTAGGCGGAATTTTTAAAGAGTGAGCCAATTTGACAATATACCTCTTTGTGGCAAAATTTGTGAGATGTGTGAACCTTGCTTGGCACCTTTTGAGTCTATCCTTTTCTTGGAAGAAACATGAACAACATTAACCTCTTTATCCCATCACTCATAACCTTCATGAAGTATTGGTTTTTTGTAATAGACAACATAGGCCAAAAGCCTAAGTTGGGGGTATAGTGAAAAAGAAGGAAAGTCATGAAGTGTGAAAAATTCCCCCTTTGATCGATTTTTTTGTAATATATGGAACCCCTCCATGTAAAAAAAATGGAAAAAAAGATAGAAAAAGATCAAAAGTTCTGAAATAAAGTGTGTGAAAATTGTAAAAAAATGGGGTATCCGGTAATTCATGTTTAGTTTAATATTGGGGTGGATTATGAACATGTTTGAATGTGAAAGAGATGGAGAAAAAGTGATTTTCAAGCCATATTTCATGAAGGTAAAAGCCACTAAGCCTAAATGACTATACCTTTACACTCATCCCCATTACAAGCCTTAAAAAAACATTGTGATCTTTAGTGAGCTGAAACAATTGTTGATTGGAAAAAAAGGGCAAGTCTATGGGTGGAGTCATGCATGTGTTCATCTTCTTTAGGATGAGAGTTGTATGTGATTCTGGGACCTTAAAATTTTGAGGAAATTCATGTGAATGTGGAATCATCTTTGTTGTGAGGGAAATTTAGTACCTTTGTCGAGCTTGAACTTGCATTCAAAGCAAGCATTGTGAGCTTGAGCACACTTGATAATGGTGAGTCACAATTTGAATCTTTGAGTGAACAATTGAGCATTGTTTGTGTAGTTTGAACCTTGTGTGTACATTTATGTTTAATCTTAAGCAGCAATGTTTGTAGACATCCTTGTTGAATTGATTGATTTTGAGTTTTTACTTGAGGACAAGCAAAAGTTTAAGATTAGGGTGTTGATGAGTCCGAGATTTTGACTGATTTAGGGCTTTGTTTTGAAAGTTTAAGTATCCTCAAATGCCAAATTTATTCTCTAAACGGATGTTAAAGTGTTGATTTGCAGAATTTAAGTCTAAGGAACAAGTCAAAGACACTATCGGGTACAAAGGAACAAACAAGCTGAAGAAGTGATGAAATCCAATCCTGGTGATCGCCAAGACAACTCAGTGAATCGCCGAGTGACTCATTAGCTCGCTTAATGTTCCAGCTTCGCAGCCCTGGTGAAGAACCAACTTGGCGATAGGAATGGGCAGTCGGCGGATTGTTGAACGACTCCGCGATGGCAACCTTGATAGCCTAATGTAAAAGAACCCTGAAGAAAAATGGCCAATACAAACCGGCGAAAGATTGGAGCAAAGGGTGGATCGCTGACCTGTTCGGTGATGCCCGACTTACTCTGCCCAATGGCCTTTCAGGACAAAAATTGGGTAACTATCAATTGGAATTTTAAATGAAATTTAGAGAGTTCCTTTCAGAGTTTTGATCCCCAAGTTTGAGAGTTAAGAGTTTTTTTCTTAGTATTTTGAATTTCCATTGTAGACTTTGAGGATTTCTAAGCTTAATTTTTAGATTTGCAAGTGGGATTTTGGATTTCTTCAATTTGGACCATTGTAAAGACTTGAGAACCTTTACCCAGAATATGGCTAATGTATTTGGTAATCATTTTTACCTTTTTATGTTGAGTAGCTAAAACCCCAATTCTTGGGATGTGATTATGTGCTTATTTGTCAAATTATTTTATGGGTATTGTTGTTTAATGATGAAATTGTTGTTTTAATGTGTGTTTAATCATTAGTTGTATTTTAATCTATGAATTGTACTTGCAAATGCAATTCTAGCATAGAGTTCTTGGCTTGCTTGAGAGAGAAGTTTTGAAACCAAATCTTTTGATTAATGATTGTAGGTATTAGGTTGATATGGAATAAGCTCGAGAGAGTGAATCCTAAACTCAATTCCACCTATCTAGCTCGAGAAATTTGATACATTAAGGTTTTGGGTTGTTTTGTAGTATTAAGCTTGTCGATGTTCAACCGAAATCACCTGAATCGTAATAGTTGTTCGAGAGAAAACCATTGCACATATAGCCTAGCTGTCACACCCTGAGACTACCCCCGAGACGCGGACACGGGACCTAGGACCACAAGTGATCCCAAGCTAACCCTGGTGGCATTATCATGAGCATACTAAAGATAAACTGAATAATAGAAACTGTGCGGAAGCTATAATCATAAATAAATTTGAAATAATGGGGAATACTCAAATACTAAATCTGAAATGAATGAAAACTGATGAGTTTAATACAAAGAAGATATTAACTCAATACTAAGTTGAATCTAACTATGTCTGAAAATAGCCTCTGACTGACTAGAAATGTTGGGACAGGCCCCAGCTAAGTCTAGCAAAACTGAAACTAAAGGACTAAAAATACTGAAAAGAAACTCATGACTATTGTCCTCGGAGAATGAGGACTCACAATTGATTCTGCAGAACTGGACACCGTAAACCGATCTAAGCATGATCTGGATGCTGAGAACATGAACCTACATCACGAGAAGATGTAGCGCAGATTATGCATCAGTACTTGAAAGGTATTGAGCATGCAAGATAGAATAACGATGAAATAAACATATAACTGAACAAGCAATAAAGCAAGAGCATAATCTGAACATGATATAGATACTGAATATTGTGCTCACTGAATGCAATGACCAAATTTAAAACATGCTGAGACTGAATACTGACTATACTGAAATGTGGTCAATGCAATAGATTCTGAATGAATTGTGGGAGTTACTAATAACCGACAATAAAACCACATGAGCTAAATGTGGAGTCCGATGTATACGCCTCATCGAGAGGACCCAATATACCCGGCCAAAGATATAGAGGCATGACTGGCGTGATCACTAACTGATATTGCCCACATAGGGGACTTACACCTACGTGGCTCGTAGTTCTGGGACTATATGGGTACGCTGAACCCTAGTCCAACTCGGTATTATGCTACTCCCAATATATTAAGTGATTAACACATTATGACTGAATTTCT
>JAJOOS010005522.1:0-27533 GCA_029582725.1 Solanum chiquidenum
CAATATTATTGTCATTCTTAGTGTTGAATTGATTTTCTTTTTGCATTAGTATTAATTTGATTTTGATTTAAGCTTTATTATAATTATCAACATCTGTGGACTATAATCTTTATTGAACCATTCAGAATTCTAAGTTTCAGACTTGAAATAATATATTAAAAGATAAAAACTATGAAAAAGTATAAGAAATATTTAAAAATTATATCAAAGTAAATATTTTTATGTATAAAATAAAATTTTAAAATTATATATATAATGTCGAGTTGGTTTGGTCTCGAGTTGGTTTTTCAGTTTAAACCAAACCAACCCAAATATAGTCGGATTTTTTTTTTCAATACCAAACCAAGTCAAACCAACCACTAGTCGGGTTTTTTTTCTCGATTTGACTTGATTTGCGATTTAGTTCGATTTTGTACACCCCTATTAAAAAGTATAATGAAGTAACTAAAAGTGAATATCCTCAAGTATTTTAATCGTTTAAATGAGATGATCATACAAAATATCTGATCTCAAAATATCAAGATCTTATTGTGGGGAAATTGTGAAAAATAAGACAAAAAAGGAAGGAGCATGATATGATGTTTCAATCATAAGAAATGAGGAGGATGAGAAAAATTAGAACAAATCAGGTAGGGCCTATATGGGCCCACACTACTAAGCCCATATTGTTAATTAGTCACATGGATTGCGTACACGCTATCAGGCCCAAATACGTAGATTTTACTCTTTAAGCCCTATGTTTAAGGTATTTTTTGGACTCTTGTCGGTGAAGGGCCCACTTTATAGCCCAATAAAATACCTCTATTTAGTCCCCTTTATTTTGGGGCTTGAAGCTTGATTCTCAAGCAAAGTTCAAAGTCTATATTCCCACTATAGTTTATCTTTTCTTCCTTCATAATTTTCATTTTTTCCAATAAATTTGGAGGTAATTGTTATTATATGATTATTAGAACAATTGCCTCTCGAAAACAACCACCAAGATAAAAATAAGATCTTCGTATATGTTATTTATGGAGTCATGTTGTTAACTTGTTATTAAAGTGCATCAAGAGTTTGCACATGCATGCATTAAGTTGCAGCTTAAAGAAAACTTACACATAACCTCCATCCAACGACAGAGCAATAATTTTAACAAAAGTGTTCAAAATATGAAGAAGTAAACACATAAAAAATTGAAGAAAGTTCAACAAACTACTATATATACATAAAATATAATTTTAACCACAGGTCGAAGATGGTTCATATGAACCCCTCGACCTGGCTCCGACCGGCCCCATCTCAAGATATATAATAAAAGGAAACTCATTAGTAGTTGAAACGTAATTTAATCTCAATGATTAACTTCCAAACGGAGGAAATTAGTTCCGTAATTAAGCGGGTCAATGGGCCATCGCCTCCTTTTTAATTTTTTTCAGATTTCCTCATGATACTAAATTACAAATTATGATGGATCCAAAGTAGCAACAGATAAGACATATTAACCAAAAAAACTAGAGAAAATATAATATAGCTAAATGTCAACTATGTTTTTTACTATTTTAAAAGCAATCTTTGTCTGCTAATGATTACTTCAATTACAGAGCATTTCTCTATTTAAAATAAAGAGAGATTTTTGTCGGAATACGAACTTGTAATCTAGTCACAAAGTGATAATTGAAACTATATCCCACTAAATCAATCCATTTCTAAGTTTAAATTTAAATAATTAAAACTCTTAAAAATACTTATGTGTTAAATTTCAAATGAAAGTAAACAATCTTTTAATGTGTAAGTATATATCTTAAATTTGAGGTATATATTTTCATTCACACGAGTCTATGTGATCAGGCAGGCTATTGCAAATTGAAGAAAGGTGGGAATGTGTCTTGCCTTGACCTATGCCTACTTACGTCAATACCCATAAAGCACCCTCGAATTAATAGTGTCTCTACTACTTTCAAATCGTAGATTCGCCCGCTGACTTCATGTTATTGTTTTTGTACTACAGAATAATGTATCAACTGTTTCTATGCTACTTATTCTTAAATTCAGAGAGAGGAAAAGTACAAAAAGATTTCGAGAGACAAACCTCTCATTTCAAGTTACTGAAGATGCACCCCACTCTGGTCCAATTAAGCTACTCAAGTTTTAGGAAAATGACACGACTTAAATAGATTATAACTAATTTTACAAGAGAACTCAATACTTGTTGACTTCTTCTTTCAGACAAATACCAAAAGAATGACAAAACAGAACAACAGATATATTGAGCATTTCTAACTAATTTGTTCCTTGCAGCTATTATTGACTAGAGAGTTCTAAAAATGAAACACCATCAAAGAGAAACTTTGTTATCTTGGCCTAGTACTGGCAAATGGACGGGTTGGATCAGGTTTGGAATGATTGAAAATGGGTTGAAGAGTAACTAATTGGATTACAACCCGCCCATTTTAGTAGTAGTAAAAAACAAATGGGAGAAAGAATGTAGTATCTTACATCTATCTTTTTGTATCTGCATTTTTTTTAAAAAAATCTCAACAAATGGGAGAAAGTATGTATCTTACATCTATTTTTTTGTATATTCTTTTCTTTTTTTAAATCTCAAAGGTATCATTCTCTTTTAAAAAGAGACATTGCTAACTTCTTTGGGTTTGTAAATTTTATCGGATAATATTTACCTAAAAACTAGTATGTTCGAAGTAAAAAATCATGGACCTTGACAGAACTGAGAAATGCAAGAGAGTAGAAACCTTCAGTAACAAAAGCTAGCAATAAGGCCAACGAAGACCAAAGCTCGTTAAACTCTAACTGGGATTTCACCACAATAATTAGCATTCAACTTTGCATAGACTCGTTTTGTCTAATGCACACGATTTACACAAGACATGGCAACGTCTAACAGGATGACTGAGTCCAACACTACAATGCATTGACATACAGTAGGACTTCAACCAAACCACCATGCATTCAAGTGTGCAATCCTTATCCAGGAGTTTGCTGTTATAAGTCAAGCACTAGAACTGCATCCCAATGACTTAAAATTCAATTACTAAAACATTAAACATACTACCAAAAAACTAGAATATAGATAGGATCTCCATATAACTACTCATAACACAAAATCATATATTGGAAGACAATGTACCACAAAAGAACCAACATCCAAAATAACTAAAATTCAACAGTGCAACATAGGAGAAGGCAAAAAAGGAAGTTCTGTGTGACTTCAGAGGCAATCTAGAAAAGTGAAGTTCCCTTTCCTTTCTTGTCCCCACCAATTTCAAAATGCTTGCACCTCTGCATGAAAAAAGAAAATGATTTAACTTACAGAACATACAAAATAAGCACTACTACATATAGCAGAGATCAAATTCCATTAACAAACCTTGATTGGGTGCTGTGAAACATGTTTGCATCCTTGGCACTGCAACCTCAACACAATCTTCTTTGTGGTTTTGGCCTGGTTGTATCAGCAAAAAGGAAGAGGTCAGTTATTCATTAACCAGTAGACCAAATACAGTGCTAAATCTGTGAAAAGTTTTTCATACTTGCTCAAAATTTGTTTGTATATCAATGTTATTTTGTAAAAGAGAATGCTCATATCTAGTCTGAATATGTTACCTTTTTGTGGAAGACAGGCTTGGTCTGACCACCATAACCTGACTGTTTCCTGTCATAACGACGCTTTCCCTGAGCAGCCAAGCTATCTTTCCCCTTCTTGTATTGTGTGACCTTATGCAAGGTGTGCTTTTTGCACTCCTTGGACTTGCAGTAGGTCTTCTTTGTCTTAGGAACGTTCACCTGCAAGAGCCACATTGAACGGTTAATATATTAAGCCACATGGGACATATGAAGGCATTATTACATGCCAAAAGCAGGTAGAAAGAGGTCATTCAAATCAACAATATTGGAGAAAATCATAAGATATCTAAGAAATATATAGTAAATGATGATAATGTTTGTATCCTAAAGTTCCTCAACAAACAGAATAAACCATTATCACACAGTCTATCCAATTCTGGTGCTCATTTCATTTCAGTAGAAAGTCTTCCTTTCAAGAATTATAGGAGCTAGAACATCAATCAAAGTCTAGTAGAACTTGATGCTTAATGATTTCATCACTATTTGTTATGTCTGTTTTGTGTTTTTATGTTGTTTTTAACATTGCTTTGTTATAAAAGCTCTCTAATTCTGTACCTCCACGAGGTGGAGGTAAGGTCTGGGTACACGCTACACTCCCCTCCCCAGACCATACTTAGTGGATTTACACTGGGCATGTAGCTCTTGAGCTAGGCCTATAATTAATCCTACATGGCTACAGCAAAGAGATATGGACTTGCTGCTATTCAATTATTAAACTAGAATGTGCTCAATGGGTACAATTCTACCAAGGAATCAGGAATAAATACCGAAAACCGCAACTACAAAAACTATATATCAGCAAACAAGAGGAGCAAATTAAAAGCTCGATAGATTTCTGTACTGGATAACTTCACGATTCATCATTTCATCTAGTTTCTGAACTAAGTTAAAAACACATTAATATGACAATAGAACGTTTCATTACAGCGAGATTTCTGAACTTCAATGGGAAAATATCAATTTAAGTAATGAACAGTATTGAAAGGGTACTTTACTATCTTACAGTAAATCAATAAGAAATCAAAGAGGCGGAAATAAGAAGTAATACCATTTCGCAGGCCGAGAGGTTAGACAGAAATAGCAGAGAGCACAATCGCCGTTCAGCTGGTGCCGATCGAAAGCCCTAAGATACGAGAAGATGATAACTTTTTATACTCCGACTTAGGGTTATCTTGGCAAGGCGGGTGGGCTCTGCTTGTGGGCCGAATCTATTGGGCTTAATATTGTATGGACTAATTAGCAGGCCTGTTACATGTGAGTTGTTGAATCTCCTTGATAGTTATGACCCGCTCTCCCTTTCGTTATCTTCCGCTCTCCTGGTAGGTTGGGAAAGGGCCGGTGAATTACCTTTGGAGCTAAGTCGAATAGAAGGTAACAGATAATTTGTATTTAGAAATTATTTTAGGTTATTTGTTCAAATTATAACTATAGTATTTTAGAATTTTCTAAAATCCGTTTATTTAAATGTCTGATGCTGCCACTATTGAGTGTTGATGTTCCATTCTTTAGAACATACAAGTATAGGTTAGTTGTTACAACACGTAAAATAATTTTATTTTTAGACTCAAGTTGAGCATAATCGAGTTCTTTCTTTAAAAAAAAAAAGGAGTAAAGTCGTGTACTGCATATTTTAATATTTGGAAAAGAAATTTTCGATTTGAAATCACATGTACTCTTATCAAGAGTCTGAATGGCAAACGTGAGGAGCCTTGTGTTTGTTTTGTGTACAAATTTTGCCACTCGAATTCATCCGAAGAAAAAAAAAATCATGCGAAGAAAAGGGCAATTTTAAAATAATTAATAATTGAATATCGAGTTTAATTCAATCTTATAAATTAGTTTATGAGGGATTTTTTTTTCAATTGTTTAAAACCTAGCACAATTTAAATCATATTCGAATAAATTTTGATTAGGTAGAAAAAAATTAAAGTTTGATTTGGGAATTGATCAATTTGAATGTCAGATTTTTTTTATTTTTTGGTAAGGGAGGTTTTTTGGAGTTGCCTAAAAGCTAGAGGGTATAAGTGGTGTACACACCAGGGCAAGGAAGAACATATATGATAAAATCAAGACTAAAGTAAGAATAGTGGGAAGAGACATAGATCACTTTTAGCTTTGATAGGTTGCATCAGACATCAACACTTAGCATGTATTTATTTGTCTTGATAAATGATATATTGACGAGACATGTTCAATGTGATGTGTTATGATGTATGTATTTGATTGACGAGACTAGCGACCGTCGTTAAAGCTAAGCT
This sequence comes from Solanum chiquidenum, assembly GCA_029582725.1. Lineage (NCBI taxonomy): Eukaryota > Viridiplantae > Streptophyta > Magnoliopsida > Solanales > Solanaceae > Solanum > Solanum chiquidenum. Next base: position 5,880 of record JAJOOS010005522.1, read on the forward strand.
AGAGTTTTGAAGACAAACTTAGAATCTAAAAGTTTCACGTTGGTTAGAATCAAAATAAAATATTTAAAGTGTAAGTTCATTTTGATGTAACACATAAAGTCGATAAGTAGTTAAAGTTTGATACATCACAAATGTCAAACAAGAGTAACAAAGTTTCAAGTATCTTGGATCTATTATCAAAGAGAATAGTAAGATCGATGAAGACATCACACGTCATATTGGTGTAGGGGAATGAAATGGAAGCTAGTATATGAAGTCTTCATGTTATAAACAAATTGTCATAAGAATTCAAAGACAAATTCTACATAGTAATGATTAGATCAATTTTATTATACAAGGCGAAAGTATTGACCAATTAAAACACTTACAATTATAATATGTAAGTTATAGAAATAAAAATATTATGATGAACTTTTAGACATATTATGGAAAAAAAACATTAAAAATTATAATTTTATGCGACTAAAGTTTCGTTGATCAACACTGAAGAACAATGATTTTCTATATATTTAATAGTGTGTGTTCTTCTAGTCTTATGGAGATCCTTCTATATAGGCGTAAACTAGGATTTTAGGGTTATTTTGGTTCAAGTAATTTTAGAGGACTCGGGTTTGAAGAACATGAGTTGGACTCGTATTATCAACTTAATTGATGAGCCCAAATCTAATTTAAACTTTATTTAAGTCATATAATTTTGATTAAAAATATTAATACGACTTTATTAACTAATAATTTGACTTGATCAATATATTATGAATTTAAAATATTATATGAATTTATTAATAAGAAGTTTGTAAAGTATCAAATTCGATATCCAATTCAAAATCAAAAACTTGTAAGATAAAATCTAATATCCCATCTCCAAATCAAATATCTAAAAGAATTCAAAAATATGATTCGAATTTCAAATTGGTCCAAAACTATGCCCACCCACTACAACATTAATAATACTTTGTCCAAAGAATGGATCCCTCATGCTTAGGGGCTCCCCCGCAGAGGAACCTTACAAAAGGGTCCCACCACAAAGTGGAGTGGTCTCAGCCGGCTGCTTTGAAGGGTTAATACTAATAATGTTCACATGCGTGTCTACTCACTACTTATATTTTTTTATTTTTTTTTTCACTCGATATTCAATATCTAATTAAATTTGGATTCATGTCGAAAAGTTTCACATCAGGGTAAAACGCTTTCTAACAAGGCGATTTCATATATAAGAGAGCTTGAACCTAGTGGGACCTTTTAATTTAAAATAAAGGAGTACTTACCACTCCATTACAATGTGATCACTATTCTGTCATCTTCCATTGGCACCACGTCACCTGGAGATCCTTATCATCTCTCCCACATGTTCTATCATTCTAATTTTTCCAAAATTTCCTCGTGGATTCTTCACGTCTCTTCCATCTCCTTTTTTCCCTTTTCACTATTCTCTCCCCCATTTCAACTTTTTCTTTTACCTCCTCAATATTCGGTATCATTTCTAATTCGAGTGAAGATATTTTTTATTAAGGATTTTTTTATAGCGAAAAGCTTAAATATGAGACATCTGATTAAGAGTAAAATATTGCTATGACTTATGAGTATCATTCCACTTCAAGTTTTATATAAAAAGGAAGCTTCTAAAATTTATAATCTATCTATGCTAGTGTGAGGTAGATATGTTAATCACTTAAGAAGTTATATGAATAATGTAAATTAAATTATTTTTAAATTTAGGATGTATCTGTTTAGAACAAATACAATAAAGAGAGAATCATTTTAAAACGAAACGGTAAGGAATACTAATAAAAAAGTATTGCTTGAGAGCTTGGATTCCACTTGTAAATGTCATATTTTGGGTGGATGATTGTTGGCCTAGGACCGACCACCACCTGCAGACAAGAACCCCTTTGGAAGTAACTATGGCATCATTTCATTTACTATAATGCCCTTATCTTACCCCTTTAACCACTCACCCAAAAATTTATAGATTTTACTAGTTTGTCTCTTAATAAAAATAACTTTGAAGCAATGACAGTAATTTTTCTTCTTTGAACTTAAAATATTATTGTTTCTGTCTTAATTTATGTGACATATTTTAAATATAAACAAGTTTATTTTTTATCATAAAATTTTCATATATCTTTTAAATATTTTGGATTGTCAATTATTGTAACTTATAATATTTTTTACATACTTTACAAATATATAAATTTTATTTCAAGAAAATTAAAGATTTATGCGCAAAATTCTAATCATACTTAAATTGATTGACTCTCAAAAAATAAAATATATCACATAAATTGAGACGGAAGGTATAACATGTTCTTCTTACATGTTAGATGTGAAACTAATTTCATCCACAATCTAAACATGGTTGGGCTTTTATGTCTATCTTAGTATTAATTTTATCCTTTTGAGAGATAAGTATTGAAAATATTTTTGAACTTGACGTAAATTATTAATTTTATTCTCAAATTATTGTTGTCATAAAACACTCATCTACTTGACTGAATTTAAATACATCTTAATTTTGCAACATGAATGAAAGACACTCCTAAGTTCTCGTCAATTTTAGTGTTATTTTTAACACTTCTCTCGAATTTTTTTAACTACAAGAGTTTGAGAACGCTTGTTATGTCATGTGACAAATCGGGATGTATTAAATTAAGTTAGTCAAATAAATTGGTGTTCTTAAAACTGTTAATAGTTCGAGGACGAAACTAATAATTTGCATCAAGTTCAAACGTCTTTTCAATACTTTTTTTTTGTAATGAATTTCTTTTGCATTCTACTATTATATATTTTTTCTAAGTTTTGATTATTGTAATATTTTGTTATGAGAAAATAGTCTAAAACCCCCCCAACCTATACCCGAAATCTCAACTACACACTCCAACTTTACGGGTGCCCTATTACCCACCTGAACTTTATATTTCTCTATTTTATACACACCTAAGTGTTGACCTGTCATAGGAACGTTCTCACCTCCTCTAGGCGCGTTAGAAGGTTAATTTTGACGAAAAATTCCTCCTTCTCCAACGGTCATCTTCCCAAGACTTCCAAAATTTTATTTGCCTGAGCTCCGGCGAGTTCGCCTGAATTACAACCTCTGCTCATATCGATTTTACTTACATAATTGGGTGCGCCGGGCTAAGGGGATTCCAACATAGTGATTTGCTTCCCCTGAATCTCAGTTATCGCCTGCGAAACTCCATTTGAGTTGAGAGGCAATTTTGGCGATTCTCCCCCCAAAATTGCTTGAGCAGATCTCTCAAACGGTAATATAGAATGTTGTGATTTTGTAGTATTAGGTAGATCTTGAGGTGTAGATTTCATTCCATCAATTGGAACGATCTGAATCACTCTAGATTTGGCTAGGAAAATAATTTCTTGCCCCCACTTTAACTCCTTCTCCGAAAGATGAACAGTGATCGCTGGATTGTAATTCAAATTCGAGGAGTTGTGGTTGGAATTTGAAGGTGATTATTGTTGGAGAAGATTCGTCTCCTCCATGGGTATATTTTTGCATTGGCCTGAAGGTCGTCTGATCGTCGTCGGTGGCGCTATGGCCATTCCGGTGGAACTGTCAACTTGCGATCTTAGGTACCAAAGCGCATTGCTAATGGAGAAGGATTGAAAATGAGAAATGAGGATTTTTTTTTGTTCTTTTACGTTTTAGGGGGGGAACAAGAAATGGGAGTTGAAGAGGCGGGGATCCAGCGCGTGGATTCACGCAGGCTTAATTATTTGGTTTATGTGTTGAGGTCAGTACTTAGGTGTGTATAAAATAGAGAAATATAAAGTTCAAGTGGGTAATAGGATACCCATAAAGTTGGAGTGTGTAGTTGAGATTTCGGGTATAGATGGGGGGGGGTTTAAACAATTTTCTCTTTTGTTATTGTCACTTTTCGTTGTAGTTGCTATAAATATTTTTTATGTTATTTTTCCTTTTCATATTCAAATTGAAGATTTTCTGAAAATAACTTTTCTACAAGTTAGTAGTAAAATCTGCATACACTCTGCAACTAATTTTTCAGATCCTACTCATAGAATTTGAATGAATATATTAATATTATTGTTATTGATCTAATAAACTCTTCATTTTAAAGTGAATTGCTTATGTACCAATTCAAATTTGACCATAAAACGTCCAATTTATGTAAAGGTTCATGCGGGAAAAAATGCAGATTTAATGGGGGAGGGAGGAGGGGTAAAAAGGTAAATTAAAGGGATGAGAAAGTAACGGAAATAAATAAATTAGTGGTGGGAAAAGGAAAAGAAAGCTGCCAAAGACAGAGTATATGAAAGAGAAAGACAAGGGAAAAGGAAAGAAAGGAAGATTTCTTCAACGAGTGAGTCTTGTGATTGTATCACCAACACCAATACCAATACCAACGCCAAAACCAACAAATGGAATCGTTTTTCTTAACCGAAACCTTTCCCCACAACTATTACACCTCCACCACCATCACTTCTCCCCATCTACTATTATGCTCCCATTCTTCTCTCTCTTCTTTCTTCCTCCTTTTTATATCTAATTTCGAGGTACCCATTTCCTTTTTTTACTTGTTTTCTAGACGTTTCTGTTGTTTTTATCAACATTTGGCACTTGGGATTTTCTTGTTTCTTATGTTTGAAGGTGTTTCTTGAGCTTTCTTTTGTTTTTATTAACATTTGGGACTTGGGGTTTTCTTGTTTCTTATGTTTGAAGGTGTTTCTTGAGTTTTCTTTTGTTTTTATCAACATTTGGGACTTGGGGTTTCTTGTTTTTGATGTTTGAAGGTGTTTCTTGAGTTTTTATCAACATTTTAGGACTTGGGGTTTCCTTGTTTTTGGTGTTTGACGGATCGATCCATCTATAGGGGTATTTTCTTGATTCATTCTTGGGGTTGAGTTATAGATTTTGGAGGTTTTTATTGAGATCTTGTTGAATACTGAGGTGGTTGGATTAATCTTGTGCTATAATTTCAGGAATATGTTTGGAGAAGGTAGTAGTGGCAACGGTTTATTTCCGGCTTCATTAGAGGGGAATCGTTTCCAGTATGATGTGACTGCATTACCTCAGCTGCAACTGTTTGGGGATGGTAAGTTTCCCATATGTACAGCAGACTCCAATTAGGATTTCTGTTTTTGCAATATGATACTCACTAATTTGGTTCATGAATTTCCTCTGTTTGTCACGAATCTGGTTGATTGATTGTTAATAGAAGCTCTATGTTTTTTTTTGGGGTTTCCTTTTGTGTTTGGATTTCCACATTCAGCATTGTCATGCCTAACTTTTTAGCTTGAGCTGTGAAGTCTGACTAGGGTGTTGAATCGGTTTTAGAAGATTGTTATGAACTGACCTGTATTTGTGTTACAAAGATTTCTGGTAATCTAACTGGGCTGGGCTTGTATTGTGCCCGTGCTTAATTAATTAGAGTTGATCCAGGGCATATGTGGAGAGCGCCTTTTCTTCATGGTCGTTCAGTACCTCGGTGCCTAAAGCGTGTGGTGAGGCACTAGGACTGGTTGAGTTACTAGGTGTCTAATCCATAAATCTTAGGTGAAATTAGAAGAAACAAACTGCAGCTTAGCTCATGCTAATGATGACCTGCAATGCCAGCGTCTCTTCACATCTCTAGTCTATCCTGTTAAAATATAAAGTGGGGCAGAAAAAGGAGACAAGACAATCACTTCAAGCAGTGGAAAGAACAAAAGATGTGTTCTAAGTCCTTGGGCTGTTGGACAGAATCTAATCACTCCGGAATGAAAAAGAAGCCAGCATGTAAAGAATATACATTTGGCAAATATATGTTGATGAAGGTTTTGAGCTTATGCTGATTTTATAGAATCACTCCTTGCATTGTTCAATTCAACAAACTAGGCAAAAGACTTGTTTTAAATGTTAAACCCGAAGTATACAAGGGACAAAAAATGATAGTTGCCTGTTATTTTTGTTCAGATCACTTGAAGGGACTGTCTCGTTGTCGTTTCTTTCTTCAACATTATATTTTAGAACAATTTGATTTTTGTTGTTTTTAAACATGTATGCCATTATCTAAGATTAGAGGTACATTACATATAACCTTTTGCTAGATTCTTGAGAAAGATAAGATAACTTTGTGCTAAAACAGCTGTAGCCTTTCTAATCTGCGCATGTTCTTCTGACTTTAAAATTTTATCTTCTGCAGAAAAGGATCCCAAATATTAAGGGGTAAGTTTTATGTATGTTTTGGAAGTCTTTGTCTGGAGTGAACAATCTTAAACTTGATCAGTGGCTGTTATTAAGGGGTTTCCATTGGTGCAGTAGTTGTGGCGAATGTGCACAAAACTTAATAGGCTATCTAAGTTAGTATAGAAAATATATTAGGAATCGAAGTTGCTTGTACTCCAAGGTTCTAACTAATTAATTCGAGTCCTTGTAGGTTTAGGAAAAAATAATTCGAGTCCTTGTAGGATTAAGAAAAATTAATTCGAGTCCTTGTAGGATTAAGAAAAAATAATTAAGCCGCCTATAAATAGAACAAGTCTGCTTATGAGTCCCGAGAATATACAAAGTTTCTCCCATCTACAAATTAGGATTCTTCCATGGATATTGAAGTTGATCATTATACTGCTTTGGATTTACCCTCCGGTGAGGAAGGGGCAAAGCTTTCTGAAATCGACATATCGAAAGCCTATCGAAAGAGAGCATTAGAATTGCATCCAGATAAGAAACCTGATGATCCAATTAATGCTCACTTCAACTTTCAAAAGCTCAAGGCTTCCTACGACATTCTCAAGGATGAGAAAAAGAGGAGGTTATTTGATGATGTACTCCGTATGAAGCGTGAGATGATCCAACAACAACAACAGGATTCAAAGCGTAGAAAGATGAGGTCAGAGCATATTTTTGTACCTGATATTAATTTGGCTCGACTAGAAGAGGAGGAACAAATTGCTATAAAACTTCTAGGTGAAATTGCTAGAATTCGTGAAATATTGCTTTCAAAGAAAGAGTCATCAGACATGTGTGTTGACAAGGAAAAGGTGCTTAAGGTATCTTGGGGTAAAAGCGGTGAAGATTACACTTGCCAAAGATTGAAAGAGTTATTTAGTAATTTTGGTGAGGTTGAACATGTAATCATGAGTTCTAACAATAAACGTTACGCTCTTGTTGAAATGTTATCTAAGGACGACGCAGCTAAAGCCTCCTCTTGTGTCTTGGACAATCTATTAATTGTGCCTCTAAAGCCTCCAATGCCACCATTTTCTAACAATGCCGAGGGCTCAAACAATATTAATTTGTAGTGTTGAATTTAATCTTCAAATATGATTTGTAATTGTTTCTTTGTAAGGTGATAAGCTAGCTTATAATTAGATATTTTGTTTATTTGACATTACATGAAGTTTATATTTGTAGTGCTCATTTCAATCTTGTAGAGGTTTTTGATACATTGGTTGCAATGTAGATTATAACTCACCAAATGATTCAAATGGTTGCTTAGGATTCGGAGATACAAGCACTAGGTTGTCGTGTTTTTCACTCGATTACCAGCCCTTGTCTTTGCCAAATTTAAGTCCTTGTAGCTCGTTAAATGTTTTCTCATACTTAAGTCTGCTTATTTTGTCTGTGGCTGTTATAAGGGGTTTCCAAGATGAATGCTGGACGCACATTCATATTCTTTTCTTATTTCTTCCATAAAGTGTAATGATTTTGGTTGATATGATACTTGATTTTGTGACAATCTCATTGATGTCTTACTAATAGAGTTACCTAAAAACTGTATGAAACTTAATTCACCTCTGGGTAAAAGGGGGCAATGAACAGATTACTGTTAATGCTTGTGATGATTTCAATGCTCATTTATTTGTTCATCTGATTATTGTATATGAGACTTGTTCTAAACTAAGAGTCGGTTGATTAGTACATAGCTAAAACTGTTTCTTGGATGTCATCTGATTGTATATGAGACTTGTTCTATACTCAACATCAGTTAATTAGCACTTGACTAAAACTATACTTCATTATTTATTCCTCTTTCTCTCCATGAGTAGCTCTGTTTTCTTGGCTGGTGAATATTATAAAAGGCGACTTTTGTGTTTTGAAAATATGGCCATCACTTTGTCAAAAGGTAGAGTTCTTTGTTTTTAAAATCTAACAGAGGCATGTTAGTTTAAATCTTCTCTGGTGCTTTAATCTTGCATATTATATATTATACTTACCCCCCACACACACACACTCACATACAATCATGTTTAATCAGAGAGTTTAAATGCTTTCTTTCTATGTTATTACTTGCTTATTATGGTGCTGATTTGTCCTTTGTTTGGTGCTACTTGCATAATTTTCTTCAGTGACTTTCTGTAAAATATTTAGCCACTCTGACCGGTGTTAACAATTCTTGGTTCCGTTTTACTTGATCTCACGTACAGTTCTTTTTTTCTTGTTCAGTTACCGTTGGATGTAGTGGCTACCCGATAAGCCACACTGTCAATGATCACCCATCTGCTGCACTTCGCCCTACCAAAAGAGCCCGGGATGTTGAACCCAACTATAGCCAGCAAAAGCTTCAGATATCCTTGAATAACAACTTTGGTCAGAATGAAGTGGATCAAGCTGGAAGTATTTTGAATCCAATTACTGTATCAACTGGACTTAGACTTTCTTACGAGGAAAAAGAACGCAATTCATCAGTCACTTCTGCTCCTGAAAACATGAAAGCAGCCCTCCCTGCTCGTCTACCAATAGACAGTTGCTTTAAATATGAGATTGACAGGCAAGGAGAAGAATTTGATCACTACATGAAAGTGCAGGTAATATTTACTTAGTCTGAAGTTTGGCATATCAAACTTTAGATTGATCTGGATTAACTCATCAATGTGTCTTAAAAAGAACTATGGTTTTCTCCTATCCATTTTTTATATCTGTAAACCTACTGGGAAAGAGGTTGACAGGCATTTAGTCATTATTATGCATCCTTTGATATGCTGGGATTGACTTGTAAATGTTGTTTATTACTACATGAGTAAGAGCATAAGTAGGAGCATTTCTATCTTTTCAGTATCACAAAGGTCTGTGTCTCCAACTTATATCTGTGAATCGGTCAAATGTTGATAGTTTAGGGCATTAAAGAGTATAAGAAATGACTTGGATGTGGATACTGATACTGACATAGATTTTCTGCATTGAATTTATGTTATATTGAAATTTTAGTCCTTGGGCACTTCTGATTCATCCTTGGTATCCCAGGAAGATAATATGATGAAGGGCATGAGGGAGTTGGTTCATCGACAGACAGTATCTTTACTGAATTCCTTGCAAAAAGAAGTTAGCAGGAAGTTATATGAGAAAGATGTTGAAATAGACAATATGAGCCGCAAGAACAGGGAGCTTGGGGAGAGAATTAAGCAGATTACTGTAGAAGCTCAGTCATGGCATTACAGAGCAAAGTACAACGAGTCTGTTGTTAATGCCCTGAAAAGCAATATTCAGCAGGCCATGGCCCATGGTTCCATGCAAGCTAAGGAAGGGTGTGGAGATAGTGAAGTAAATGATGCTGCCTCAAGTACAAACTACCATCTGGCAAGTGGTTCACATGACCAAGTACCCAATATACATCAACTAAAATGCTGCAGAGCTTGCAAGAGTAAAGAAGCCAATGTCTTGTTAGTTCCATGCAGGCACTTGTGTCTTTGTAAAGAATGTGAAGTGTTTATTGATAGTTGCCCAGTATGCCAGGTAATGAAGACTGCAAGTGTTCAAGTTTACATGTCATGAAAGACGTATATACGAACACTTGCACTCATCATAATCTTTTGTATTTTGAAGAAGAATGTTTAAATTATGTAATGTTACAAAATCATGAATTGTGGATGCCTTAACTATATGAAAATACAGATCAGATGAAACAAGGATGGTCTTTTAACTGGCTTGCACATTGTTTGCTTTTTGTTATGCTCTTCTTTTTGAGTCTTTGCATGTGCATTGAGGACCACTTCACTATGACAAATGGTAGCTCTGGATACCTGCAAGTTGCAAGTAGTGACAAAAATGGCAAAGACGCTTATGGTATTTGAATAAAGAAGCCATTTTTTTCCTTCTTTAAATATAAGTATTTGAATATATATATCATGAATCTGTCTAGATGCATTCTTTCAAAGTATCCTAAATAGAGTGATGTATACTTTAATGACTACTAATTTGTTTTTATCTTGACGAAGAGAAGGAAAACAAAAATAAAGGAAGAAAACCTAACTTGAGGAGAAGTGCGTTTTTGCTTTTATGGTGCGATGGGTCAAATTATTGACTAATTGGTGGCCTTGTTTGTGTTAGGAACGATCTTTGTAGTCATTAAATAGGTATAGTGGTATAACTTTTTGTACCAATAAATAAATAATTTTGGTGGAAATGACTAAATTTTTGACTATGATCTTTAACTAAACGTTCTATTTTACTCCCCATCCATCGTTCCAAACTGAACTTTTAGTAGCAATGCTAAACAGGTTCTGAAAATAAGCAGTTTTATATTAATCGCGAAAAGTTATTACAAATGTTCCTCCAAATAACACATTTCTGAATTCTTTTCTTAATGTTTGTGTTTAGTTGAATTAAGAAAATAAAACTGGTTTAAATTTTAGAGGAGGGAGTAAAAGTTTGCAATGGTGTGTGAGGATTGAGGAATATAACAGCAAATTTGCATTGAGTCAATGTCTTGAAATTGCGGGGCGATTTATATTATAGAGATATGAGTTTTGGACGTGATGATGCAAATAAAATACAACAAAAATGTTCCAATCAAAATTGTCTCACTTTCTAGGACTTGATGTATTATTCAATTAATCTCAATTATGCCATTTACATTAAATAATTAAGTTTAATATACCATCCCAAAAAAACTAAGTTTAATAATACTACTCATTTTCAAATGTGAGAACCAAGTATTTCAAAAGTTAAAATACCTATATATATTTTTTTTATAAAAAAAATAACCTTCCAACATAAGTATATTCGTATTGTCTGTTCACTAACTAATTTATTTTTATATATTTTTTATCCAATCACAATCTTTCCAGGTTGGTAAGAAAATAATTTACCAATCAGATCCAACAAATTTGTGAGGTCCCCCAACTACATACATTCACCAACCCCAACCCATAATTTAAAATATCATTGAAAAAGCACCCCAAAGTTACCAAAAATACCCAGAATATCCCTCCCCTTACATTTCTGTTTACAACCTGTCTTCACTTCGTGCCTCGACGGAGTCCCCAACGTCTCCACTCCCCCAACACACTTTATATTCATTTTCCCTTCTTCTTCTCTTCTCACTCTCTCTGCTGCAATTTCTTCGATCTGATTCGCCAAAATGCAGAGCACAGCAATCTCGTTTTCTCCATCAATTTCACTCCCTAAGAAGCCTCACAAACCTTCCGGTTCCTCTTCGTTTTGTAGATTCAATCCTTTATCTCAGCCGCTTCGTTTTGGATCCCTAAATGGCTCAGCAGCGAGGAAAATCAATCCAATTAGATGCTCAGCTGATTCTTCTTCGTCAAAGTTGAATCGTAATGGATGGATTTCAGTTCCGGCTCCGGTTCCAGAGCGTGAATCGGATGGAGTGGAGGTTCGAGCCACGTCTGTGCCGGAGAGCGCTGGAGAGGCACCCAAATCTAAGCCTATGACGGAAACTTTGGTGCTCGGATCTCTTTTCGGGCTTTGGTATATATTTAACATCTACTTCAACATTTACAACAAACAGGTATACTTTCTGTTTTTCATCCAGTTTGTATTGATGAATAAGTATAGCTGATCTATTTGTTCCTTATACCACTTGGTCTTACGTGTTGTAATTTTGCTTCCTTACTTGTGGACTTGTGGTTGAGAGTGCTTTTATTGTATGTGTAAATGCATGCATGTATTGCTATTTGTGAGGATTTCCAAGGCATGAATCGTTCCAAAATTTTAGAATATAGATTTAACTTCGTCAGATGTTAACTTTTTTCCTTGTTTTGGAATTATCTATTCCCTGTGCATTTGTGTTCAAATTGAGCCGTTTTCTGCTAGATTGCAAATTAATTGAAGTGATTTTGAATCTCTTTACTGTCATATGTTAGATGTCCTCGGAAATGCGATTTGCTTAGAGAATGGAACTGTAGATAGCTACTTAGTACATGTTTCTTGAAAGTGAACATGGCTGCTAAATAGAAAGTTAAATTTTGCCTTTCCACTTATCAAGTTGCGTCATTGTCTCATTGATTAAGGTTGTTGTATTCTATAGGTGCTGAAAGCATTCCCTTACCCAGTTACAGTGACTCTCGCGCAATTTGCTGTTGGCTCCGTCCTTGTAATTCTAATGTGGACTCTCAATCTATACAAAAGGCCAAAAATCAGTGGTGCACAGGTAACTTCATTGAGACAAATTAACTACGGTTTGGTGTTAGACCTGATTATGTGGATGTGTTCTGATTTTAAATTTTCAATTGGCAGCTTGTTGCAATTTTGCCATTGGCAGCGGTGCATACCTTGGGCAACCTTTTCACCAACATAAGTCTTGGAAAAGTTTCTGTGTCATTCACTCACACTATCAAAGCTATGGAGCCATTCTTCTCTGTTGTCCTCTCTGCTATGTTCTTAGGCGAGGTGTGCTTTAGATGAATGTCCTTTACATTTCTATATAAATATCTTGTATTCATTTGTGACAGCAGGGCGAAGCAACTATTTTTCAATTTCTTCTTCCATATATTTTCATCTTAATTCAGATTATATTTATGCCTCCACTACTTTAAAAAGAAAAAAAAGTTCACTTCAATTTAGTTGTTTGTCTACTGTCTGTGTTATTATAGTTAATGACATTGGATTATCTTGTTCACGCAGTTCCCTACCTTATGGGTTTTATCTTCTCTTGTACCAATTGTTGGTGGAGTGGGACTGGCATCAATGACTGAGGCATCTTTTAATTGGTAAGGGATTCAAATGTTCTGTGCTATATAATACCATATGATTTTGTCGCTAGTTTAGTATATAAGTGGGAGATACTTTAGATCAAGTTTTATTCCAAAATTTTATATTCAAATCATGTGTTGTTGATTGGTAGGGCTGGATTTTGGAGTGCAATGGCCTCTAATTTAACCAATCAATCTCGTAATGTCCTCAGCAAGAAGCTTATGGTTCGGAAAGAGGTAATTTTGGTCTGTTTCATGCTATTAGATGAGGGTATGAAGAAAATATGTACCCAAAGTTGAAGGTTTCTTTGGTTGATGTTTCAAGCTTATATGAAATGTTAGTTGTAAGAGAAAACTATGTGGGTTCTTTTCGAGAGTTCTATTCCATATTTCATCAAGTAACTATCTTGTTTCTGGATTAATCTTATTGCATTTACAAGACAAAACCCAAGTTTCTTGCTAGTCTTCTTTTGTTTCTGAAATGCTGTGAAGTTTACATTTCCATTTTTTTCTCTTCAGGAGTCATTGGATAACATTACTCTCTTTTCAATAATCACTATCATGTCCTTTTTCTTGCTGGCCCCATACGCCTTTTTCACGGAAGGTGTCAAGTTCACTCCTGCGTACCTGGAAGCTGCAGTAAGTGATATATAAAGTGGAATTTTTTTATTGCTTCTACCCCTTTGCTTACTCTGTGTCTTTTGTTCATTGTTCCGTTGTACAGAAATTGCAGAAACTATTTTTAAAATTTTTCATTAATTTCCTTTGGTGCTAGGGATTGAATGTGAACCAGCTTTACACAAGGTCTCTCATTGCTGCTCTCTGCTTCCATGCTTATCAACAGGTATAAGGATTGTGCATTCGGTTTCTCATTGATTCCTTGGAGTCCTATAACATGATTCAATTCAAATTCTAGCCTGCCTTAGTGAGAGCACACAAAATTTATGTTGCTACAGTGATACAGGGTTATGTGAGATATAGTTAATGCATTTTTGGTCCACGACATAATTTGTGTAATTCTGTACTTTGATTTTGTGCTGTCTGTTGCTTGCAATTTGTGGCTGCATGTTGTTACGTTGTTATAGTAAAGGATAGAACCTTCCTTTCCCTGCCTTCTGTTTTGGACAGTATCAAGCATGCTGGAAGTGCATATTCCTATCAACTGTAGATCGATTTGAAACACATGGCTCTTCCTTGCTATCTCCTTAAGCATAGTTGTTTCCTGCCTGCCTTATTTGAATATAGGTCAATGCGATTTTTTCCCATTTCACACTGAAGCAGTCCGTTTGAAAAAATTGAAGATTTATATGAGGAAAATTTGAACACACAGATGGATATTTCATCTGTTGACGAATTTCGGCTATGATCAATGGCCATTTTAATGCAGAATTGGCTAAAAGTTTCTCTTACAGTTATATACTCATGGCTGTGTGAACTGCTAATCAGCAGCTTGGCTTGCTTGAGTAGAATTCATTTTTTTTAATGTAATTCACAAACCAATGTGACAAAATTTGATGAATTACTGAAAATTGGGTTCTTTCATTTGTGACAACTGCTGGTTATGTTATTTCTTGCTGACACTGTATTTTTGGTGCAGGTTTCTTACATGATATTGCAGAGGGTATCGCCTGTTACTCATTCTGTGGGTAACTGTGTGAAGCGAGTGGTGGTTATTGTGACTTCCGTTCTCTTCTTCCGCACACCTGTATCTCCCATTAACGGTTTGGGTATGACACCTTACACTTTATACTTGTCAACATATTGCTGATTGAGAAACCCCCTTTCCCCTTTTCACTCCTACCTGTTGACAGCTCGAGTGATAATGTTTTGTTGAATATATTTTATTTTATTTTCACGATAGAGAAATCAATTCTTCCTTTTTGATGTAGGAACTGGAATTGCCCTTGCTGGAGTTTTCCTATATTCAAGATTGAAGCGCATTAAGCCTAAGGCAAAAACAGAATGAAATCTCGATCAATTTTGATGGTAGATTATTATCATTAGACGGATGAACCAAAACTTTGGTTGTATTGTAGGCAGGATCTTCTTTTAGTCTGTTGTGTCATGTTGGATAAATTATTCTTTTCGTAGGCAGTTTAAGTAATTGCTGCCAATTTGACGATTTCACTAGGCTGCGGGTACTGAAACATCAGAGTTTGAGAGAGTTTGTAATATTTGATTACAATACCGTTGCATTCAAAATATTTCTCTTCCCAAGGTGTTAATTATCTCTTTAAGTAGAGAATCGGAAACTTAAAGTTTCGGGTTTTTTTGTGTGCGCGCAATAATTCTCGTAGTTGCTTGACTCGTTATTTGCCGTGCTTCTGTTTTTTGAAGGCTATGTTATGTGCACAAAAAAGAAGAAGCGGATGTGCAATATGGGCCAGGTATTGAATTCTATATAATCGAATCTGAATTCCTATGTTGTGCTTTCAATACTAGTGTTGCAGTATGAGTAGCCCAAATTAATAAATTGAATTTTATGCAATATGGACCTGATATTGAATTCTATATAGAGAACCGTCTGGATTATATCTTTGTCCAATGTTGTACATATACTAGATCAGTCCATCAAACAGGAATGTTAATCACTGGTTAAGTGCCATTGCTGAATTGGCCGTACATCATTTTCACCAGTAATGTTCAATTGCTCCATCACAAATCCAGACAGATTCTTTTGTGTTTCTTTTACGTGACCTAAATATCTCCTTCCAAGTTCCATCTTCTAACAAGGTGGGGAAATCCAAATACATATAGAAAAAAATACTTTTAGCCAACGCCAAAAGTGTGCAAAAATTGAATTGTTATATAATAATAGGATTTGAATTTTTAAACAAACGCCAGCTAAAAGCTGAGATGAAGAAAAAAAAACCCAAATAAAATGACCTAAGTAGCGTCTTCTTATTCTTGAGGGTACTCTGCATTGCTGAGATCAACAAGTGAAAATTGAATGCACCTGGTTGGTTACAGCTAAGTACATTTTCCAACACCTCAAAGATGTACTTTTTCCTTTTTTTGGGTGTTTAGTTAAACAAAAATTATAAAGAATAATGGTATTTTCCCGTTAAAGATCCAATATTTCAGCAAAAGATTGGTCAATCTTATGACTATGTCATCAGCTTTTTATATGAATAAAAATAACAAGGGAAAAGATTTTATCCATTGCATCACGTGTAAGCTAAAATTCAATTAAAAAAGTATGCAAAACTTTGTAATTTCATAAATATTAGTAGTACTTATGTAGCAATTGCAATAAACAAAATGGAGCTCTTTACATATTACAACACCATATGAAGCTTTAAGAAAAAGGAAAAAAAAAACAGGGAAGAAATGAAAAAGGCAAAAAAATAAATTGATACTACTTGACCTAAATCACTTCCACAGAGCAGGAAAAAATAATTACACAATTTCAAAATTAATTAATACCCAGTAGCTAGGTAGAACCCTATGCACCATAAACCCAAAAATATTCTTACTGTACTTTTCCTGTTCGCCGCCGACGATTCTTTTTCTCCAAACCCCGGCGGTGAAGATAAGTGGTTGGTTAAACCGTCAATATCCGGCGAATTCACCGGTGAGATAGAAATCTCCGGTGGGTCAGCTGATGCAGGTGCTCCACTACTTGGTTTATTTATTACCTCAACTGAGTTCTTTTGAAAATATTCTTTAGGCAATAAAACCTTCGACACCCCAAATATCACCACTGGATTCTGATCAAACACCGTTCGAGTCACCGACGCCTGAACGATCCCGGTATCGATCGATACATCCCCATTTACTCTAGAAATGTTGAGGGTGAAACTTCCAGCCCCATTTTGCTCCGTCGCCAATGTTGGTTGAACTGGGTTCACTATCGATTGCAGTGAACCCAGAGGGTAGTACGAGTGCAAAACGTGGAACCTTAGCACGTCTGTCTTTTTCTCTGCCGGTAGAGATTGGAATATCTTCGATGAGTTCAGATCCGAAAATGCCTGGTCTGTCGGCATAAATAAAGTTATTCCAGCACCCCTTTCGTCATCCTCAAACTCGTCTTCCACTCTTGAAGCCATCAGCATTGAAGCGGCAATATTAAAGTTGTGACCATCGATTAGTGTCTGGGTTATGTTGAGACCTAAAGTGGGTCGAGTTTCAGATGCCATTAAATTAAACCCATTAGGAACTAAAACTGAATCAACGGTGAAAATCGAAATGTTATACGGCACTGTCTTCACAGAATTGATAACAGTAGCGTTTGAATTCGGTGAATGGATAGTGATGACATTTGAAATCGGGTCACGGGTAATGTTAACATACCCGAAATTGCTAGGAGCTCGTCCGGTGGTCTGATACAGAGTAGTGACAAGTTTACCGGCGGGTGGTATAAGGCGGAGATCAGGCCAAGAGTAGTACTCGAGCAGAACATGGTAACGAAGAACATCGCCGAGACTAATGGAGGATGACGACGGAGAATGGTTGTTTATCACATCGGAGTTGCGGATGAAGGTATTGGGGACGGCGAAAAGGGTGACGGAGGATCGCTCCGCCAGATCGGCGGCGACGGTGGTGGTGGAAAGGAGATTAGTGAATTCGGAAAGCTCAGGGTATGAAGATAGAAGATGGGTAATGTTAATGGCTAAAATGGGTATGTAGGAAGTGGACAAGAGAAGAAAATAGAGAAGGGTGAGAGGGCTAAAATGGGGAATGAAAATTGTGGCAGCCATTGTTGTTGGTTCTGACTTGTGAAGATTCAAGAAGCAGAGAGTGATGCAATGAGAGAAGCTTAGGAACTGAACAAAGATTGCTACCCACCCCTACCTTTTTACCCCTTGGGGTATGATAGTGATGCAAATTATTATATTCATATTTTAACATTTAACTTGATTTTAAAGTATGATAATTATAGGGGTGGTTGGAGAAAATGGATACTTTTTGGCACACATAAAGTTAATCATACATTAATAAGGGTCGTTATGTTATAGCCGGATAAAAAATAAATTATCTATAATTCTATATCTTAATTTTTGTATAACTTATAAGATATCTAATATGTAGATAAGAAATACGTTATTTATGTATAAAAATATTACGACATTTGATTGACAATTTAGAAACTTGTTTAACTAATATATGTATAAAAATTATGAGGAAATTTATATATTATTTTATACGAATAAAAAATGAAATAAATAATATGTATATAACTAATCTTTGCATAAACAATTACATAAATTCACTTATAACTAATTTCTACATCAATGATATTTATATAACTCTAATTAGCTATCTAACAAGCACTAAATTCACAAGGCAATGTACTCTACATGGAATGTTAAACATAAAATAATACTCCCTATGTTCTATATTACTAACAGAATTTGTGAGGTAATTCACATTTATTAAGAAAAATACTAGTGTGAGAAATAAAACATAATAGTGATAGGATAAGGAAATAGTGATGGGATAAAAAAAATTTATGTTGTTTAGTTGTCATGTTTGGGATAACTTATCCCATCATTTATATCATAGTGATGGTCGATGGGATAAGTTATCCCATATACATGGTGGGATAAGTTATCCCATAATAGCTAACCCCAAGATAATTTATCCTGGGATAACTTGTTCCCAACCAAACGACAAAGGACATAATTTGAACCATACTTTTCGCTATTGTCCTTTATAAAATCATAAATATGACTTTGTAAGTAGTTCAATTTATCTCCTAGAAAATATTAAATTTAAAAAAGGGCAAATATGAAAAAAAAATTCAAACATTTATCTTAAATTTTGAACAATTCAATTAATATGAAATAGAGAAAATACATTTTCTTTATAAATAAATAGCTAATATATGCACCTATAATAATTCAATTCTTTCGAAAAGATTGTTATCAAGGTTGTCTATTAAGTACCTCCCCCCATTCCCAGTTTAGTCGTCAGTTTTAGCAAATTACTAATATCTTTTAAAAAAATATTATTAAATAATTATATAAAATATTACCAGTTAAACTTAAAATTTAAAATATAATTAATATATAATTTAATAAAATAAATTTATAATAAAAGGGTCAAATGGAAGTAACAAAGGAACAGATGGAGTAATAGTAGCAAGAAGAAAAACTAGAGTTGTCCACAGGTAAAGATAAAACGAAAAAGAACAAAAGCGGTTGTTAGTTTTGTTACAATGTGAATTATATAGGAGTTAAACTCTATATAAAAACAATAATTAAATTATTTCTTAGAAAATAGGTGGGTTTCTTACTTATTTCTTGTGTTTGATAGTAAGCAAAAAAATATTATCTAAAAGATATTTATATGTTATCTAGCAAAACACTGTATACACAGGATGAAATGGGGAGTGAGGGTTAGGAGGCGGCGGAGGATTGGATGGGTAGGAGGAGAAAAATAAATTTGAAATGTCATTGGTAATGTAACTTGTTTTCTTTATTTCCGTTAATTAGGAAAAACAACTTGTTTTTTTAGAGAAAATATTTTTCAAATATTTTTGATCAATCAAACATGAAAAAATTAAAAAATATTTTCCTCTAAACCAAACACATCTGGAAAGAGTTTTGGCCTGTCCTCGACATGTGAAGTTACTCCACCGTCTCAAATTATTTATCCTATTCTTCTTTTTACACATTCTTAAAGAAAAAAATATTTATCAAGTAGAGTTTTTGATAGTTTTTATTTTATTTCAAAATATAATCTATTTTTATTCAATATATTTACTTTATATAAAATTATGGTATTTGTAATCTTAAAAAGTTACTGCTTAGGTCAGTGTTTTTCTCATCTTGAGCTTCAAAATAACAAATATAAAAATAACATACTATTTTTAGAAGTCACGAAGTAGTAATTACCTCCCACGTAATTTCACTATTTTCATCAGAAAGTTAATTTTTCTCATTTTCAACGATTTTTTTTTCTAAAAGAAATATTGTTCAAAGCATTTAATCAATTAAACATGAAAATATTTTTTGAAAAATATATATTCCTCCTTACCAAACACATTACAATATTGCACATATATATTAAAAAGTACTATAATATCATTCTTAATTTAAACAAACACCTATAATTGTCTCTCTCTCTATATAATATATGTAGCATCTCATAAGAAATTACAGTCCTTTTCATGCTCTATAACACTATTACTCTGAATAATCAAAATCCATCAAGTCAAGCTCCTTATGATTTTCTTCACCATCTCGCATCAGTTCATAAGGAATCTCCAAATCATCAAACAGTTTGTTATCCAAACCAAATTCATCATTGAAATTATCGTAATTTGCAGGAACTTCTTCAATTGTTGGCTCTGTAGATTTACCTGCATTATTATTACTCTTTTCGAAGTTTAAACTTTTGATATAATTTTGGAGGATCGAACTTGGCCTAGGCCATTTTGTGCGACATTTTCGTCTCGAAAATTGTCTTCTTTTTGTAGCATTCCAATGGTTCTTTATCGAATTCTCAGTTCTACCAGCAAGCTTCTTTGCTATTTCTGCCCATTTGTTACCTATTTCTGCATGTGCTTTGATTAATATCATGTCTTCCTCCTCCGTCCACAAATCCTTCTGCTCAATATCAAAACAATACACAAATTTTTTCAATGAAGCTTAGTTATATTATATCGTTTAGAGTCTTCTCTAGCGTAACATAACAGGTGTGAATTCAATTCTCACTGTTCTTCTTTGTTCATCTAGTATTAGAAGAATCTTTTATGTGGTATGACAAAAATTCGTTTATGGTATTAATAGATTATTTCCATCAAAAGAAAAATGTTAATCAAACGGACCTTTTTTTTACAACAATGTTATCTCTTAACTTCATTTCACTTGTTAATTAAATCAAACATTAAGACACTATTATTAATCTCTCTTATGATAAAAATAAGTACTATATATTAAACTCTAGCACTCGATATTTTCATCAAATACTCTCCGATTAGCTAATATAATTATTATTAATTTTAATATATATTTTAATTTCACTTACTAAATGAGCATTGAAATGAAAAAAATAATAATCAAATATTAGTAGGAAAATAGCTTCCCCTATACTAAACACATTTCAAATATGAGGAAATAGACATATATTTTATCATAAAATGTTATTTACCGTCGGATGTTTATATCAAGTCAATATGTGTATACTTGCTAACTCATAACATCCAATTGAACATTTTAGCATTTTTTTATTTTTATTAAGATATAGTTTTTTTTTATTTTTATAAAATATAAAATTTATATAAATCCTTAATTAGAAATTATACCACAAAAGACAATCGACATAGAAAGAAGGATCTCAAAGAAATTAAAGTAAAAGACAATATAGATAGAAGTTGATAAACTTGCATTTAAGAAAATAGATTATCACTAATCAGGGAGGTTAAGAAAAGAGGAAAGAAATAATTAATTAGAAGTAAAAAATCATACTTTGATATCAGGTCTAAGATGATTGTGCCACCTTTCTCTACATTGCTTCCCTATTCTCCCTTTCAACACTTGTGCTATTTGTGACCATTTTCTATCTCCAAATCTCTCTACCAAATTGATCAAAATCCTGTAAAAATGTAAAACAATCAAATAAATTAACATTGATTTTTTCCTAAAAAATAATAATAATTAAGATTAATACCTGTCTTCTTCGATAGTCCATTGACCTTTGACTGATTTTGACTTATTTCGAGTAGCCCTTCCTATTTTACTCATAGATGAAGAAGAAGATAAAATTTTCTTATTCTTTCTTCCATCAATTTCTTTATCATCATAAATATAATTAGTACCATTG